>CAUYRH010154526.1:0-45937 GCA_963574655.1 Perodicticus potto
AGAGAGAGGGGGAGAGAGACGGGGAGAGGGATGGTGATAGAGAGAGAGGGGGAGAGAGACGGGGAGAGGGATGGTGATAGAGAGAGAGGGGGGGAGAGAGACGGGGAGAGGGATGGTGATAGAGAGAGGGGGGGGAGAGAGACGGGGAGAGGGATGGTGATAGAGAGAGAGGGGGGGAGAGAGACGGGGAGAGGGATGGTGATAGAGAGAGGGGGTGAGAGAGGGGGGAGAGGGATTGAGACAGAGAGAGGGGGGAGAGAGACGGGGAGAGGAATTGAGACAGAGAGAGAGGGGGAGAGAGAGATGGAGAAAGCGAGAGGGAGACTGAGAAAGGGGGAGAGAGAGACACGATGGGAGGAGAGAGACAGGACTGGGAGATGGAGAGTAAGACAACCTGGCCGTGCAGAACCAAAGCCCTTGCTCGGAGGACAAAGTGCCAGACACTGGGGCCTCATGGTCTGCAAGTTGACTGCAGTCCTGGGTGCACCTGGGCAGCCTGTCCTGCCCCTGCCTTGTTGTCTGTGGTAGACCCAGGCAGCAGGGACAGGGTGTTCCGGAGCCAGCAGCCTAGACATCCACCAGCACTGCCCAGGACTGGACCTGCCCAATGGTCCCCACCCTGTGGCCACCTGGAGAGTTCACAGCCTCAGTTGTCAGGCCTCCTGGCCCGAGGCACATTGCCCTTTCCCTCTTTCTCTGGAGCGGGTTGAGGCTTTGGGACCAAGGAAAGGGGTTTCTCTCCTTTGTCCTAGGTCAGTGTTATAGGAAGTGTCAGGCCTGGGGCCTGTGGGGTTGTGGCCAGGGTATCAATTGAGGGGCCCCGGGTGGCTCAGGGTGGGGCTGGCTGCTTTAACCACCATGTAAGGTGCAGAGCAGCGGCTCCTCTGTGGCACCCCCTCCGTGTGGTGACTGGGGACCCAGGCTCTCCCTCCTCCACTGCTGCGTGTTTAGCATGGCCAGGGGCAGTGCCTGGCGATTTGACTAAACACCAATCTGGAAGTTGCCAAGTGGGTCTAGCCCAGCTGATCTGGGGACAGGAGAGTGCTGACACCCTCTGAGGTCCCATTCAGGTGAAGACCTTCAAAACTGAGTTTTCCCTGAGGAGGGTGACATTTTGCCTCAGCCCCTCCTGAGTCACCCGTGTCCCCTGCATATCTCAGCCCTTATCCCACAGTCAGGACTGTGCAAGCAGCTTTCTCACAATAAATTTGTTGGCACAAAATGTATTGCTTACTGTTTGGTTCTCTGGAGAACCTGGCTGCCTCCAGTCACCTGGCCCCAGGTCAGCAAGCTAGGACACCAGCCTGGAGGCAGCCACGTCCTCTTCTTCACACTCCACTGAGTGAACGTGGCCACCCCCAGGGAGGGTGGGCCGAGGAGGGGTAGTGCCGGTTTGCAATGCTGCACAGCAAATTATCACACGCATAGGAGCATCAAACATGCCTTGGTGTTCCAGTGGGTCGGGACGCTGGCAGGGCTTGGCTGTGTTCTCAGCTTGGGTCTCGAGAGCTGCAGTGTAGTGTCGGCCAGGTCTGGGCCATGTGACCAGCGGGGACTCCTGGAGGCTGCAGCACTCAGATGGCCTCCTCAGGCTGGGCAGGAGGGAGGGGCTCTGAGCGTGGGCTTCTCTGCTGAGGCCGGCCCACCGGGACAGTAACCTCCCTTTGGGTCAGTTCAGAGTCACGTTGAGTAGCTTGTGACCTGCCTGGGGGGTGACATTGGCTGTATTTGCAGGTGCTGCTCCCTGGGGAGCAGTCTATAAAGGGCCCGGTCATCAGGCACGGAGGCAGGAGACCATCTCAGGATTCTGTGTGCTACAGAGAAGGACAGTCATGGTGGCCAGGTGGCCTAGACCGCAAGGAGAGAGGAGAAAGGGAGCTTGGATAGGTCAGGGCCACGCAGCACTGTCCTTCCAG
Source organism: Perodicticus potto (assembly GCA_963574655.1). NCBI lineage: Eukaryota > Metazoa > Chordata > Mammalia > Primates > Lorisidae > Perodicticus > Perodicticus potto. The sequence goes on from CAUYRH010154526.1 coordinate 1,917, forward strand.
GCCATTCCCTGCTTGGGAGAACAAGAGAGACATTTGTTTAATGTTTTAAATAAGAGGGCTCGCTTTCCCCCCACTGTTTCAGGAAGGGTGCACCATGCATATGGAGAGAGGGGAGTGAAAGGAGAGAGAAGGGGAAAGAGAGGGGCAGAGAGGGGAGAGAGGGCTGGGGCGGTGTGCTGGGGATGACGGAGCACCCTCCTTGCCAGCTGGCAGTGAAGTCACACACTGTAAAACCTCACGACCACCCTGTATCCCTCAGTGCAATCTGCTCCTTCCCTCCAGCACTGAGGCTGCTTCCCTGGGGCCTTGGGTACCCTGGAGGTTTGTCATGGAGCCCTGGCTAATTGAGAACATCCGGCCCACCTGGGCTTCTGATCTCATACTCCATCACCTCCTACCCCTTTCTTGTTCTGAGAGTTGCCTGAGTCATTGCCAGAAGTGCTGAAATGCAAGCCTAACCCCATTTGTCTCATACCAGGGCCTGGGGAAGGAGAAAAGAGCCCTCGTCTATCAGGCTGCCCAGCCTCCTCCATCAGGCCACTTAGCCTTCTCCATCAGGTCACCTAGCCTCCTCCATCAGTCCTTGCAGCCTCCTCCATCTGGCTGCCCAGTCTCCTCCATCAGGCCATGCAGCCTCCTCCAGCAGGCCACTTAGCCTCTTCGATCAGGCTGCCCAGCCTCAGGGGGATTGAGGCAATTCTCACCTGAGCTCAGAGACACACACAATCTTGAACTCCCTCCTGCCACCCTGAATCCCTTTCTTGGTGCTGAGAAGCGGTCACAGCTGGGGACACTCAGCACGTGGTGAGCCTCCTTCCCTTAGTCAGGTCACTGAGGCTGCAGGTTCTGGGGTTCCAGAGGCAGGTCTGTTGCTGCAGGCTGGGCTGGGCTGGGGAGGGGGATAGGGCTCAGGGAAGGGCAGCCTCACTGGGAACCAACAGCTACCCAGAGGAAGAGTGGGTGTGGTGCTGGACGTGCCAGTGCTCAGCCACATGGTGTGGGTGAGACCCCTCAGGAGGCTGATGGAGGAGGCTGGGTGGTGAGGGAGAGGAAACTCCACCTGGTGCCCCCTCTGGGTGCAGCGGGGAGGGGCTGTCCTCCCATATCCTGACTTAGGGCTTAGACACCAAAGTGCCAAAGAGAGCCCGCCCTAAAAAAGTGACTTCCACCTGTGCCCCTGCCTGGCCTCTGCCTGCCTAGGTCTCCACGGCTGCGTGCCCAACCTGCTGGGCTGAGACCTCTCTCCCCAGAGAGAGAAGTCACCTCCAAGCTTTGTTCTGATCTTATTACTTCAGGCTGTTTCTGAAACATGGCCTTGTCCCAGCTCCCCCCTTGGCAGTTATCTCAAATGATCTGCAGCAAATGGGGGGCGGTCTGAGCCCACTGGGGAGAAACCTGGGTCTTGGGCTGGTTGAGGTTGAAACTGAGGGCCCCTGAAGGCCTGTGGGTAGGGGAGCAGCTGAGGGCTGTGGTGGGGTCTGTGGGTGCCCTGGGCTACTCAGCCTGTCCTGTCCCTGCCTCTGCCCAGCACTTGCAGGACCCTTTCCAACCCCACCCCACTGGCCTCCTGCTCTGTGGTGAGACCCTCCACGTTTGGCAGGTTCTCGTCCCACCTGAGCAGCCATCCTGCCTGTCTCCTGGGACCTTCAGGTCTGGTGCCCTATAGGAGAAGCTTTTCCTGGTACCCTGGAAGGAGGATTCCCCCCTCTACCCAGCTCGACACCCAGGCCTGCTGCTGCCTTGACAAAGAACTTGGTGAAGACAGGGTAGGCTTCCCCTCCCTCCCTCCCTCCCCCTGCACCTCCTCTCTCCCCTCCTTCTTCCCCCCACCCCTTGCCTGGCACATCCTAGGAATTCCTACTGTTTGGGGAAGGGGGGCTGCCTGCTGTTCTGCAGTGGGGAGGGCCTCACGGAGGGCCCCAGGACAGCCCCGGATGCCAGTGGGCATGGCGCTGCCCCATTCTGCAGCACCCCCCCAAGTGACAAAGCCAAGTGACAAAGCCGAGTGACAAACTGTGACAAAGGAAAGAATGCTAGCGTTTTCCACCTGCTTTGTGAGGGTGGTGGGGCTGCACCCAGGCCTCCCGGCCTGGAATCCCTCCTATTTATAACAGGAGCCCTGCTCAGCAATTGCTATTCAGCTCAGGAGAGGCCGTGAAATAAAACTGTGTAACTGAATTTATTCTTCCCAGCCCTCTTATTAAACCTCACCTTCGAACATGCTCTGTCTGCGCCTGGGGGCCTTTTGGCATCTCCCAGGCAGGCTTGCCAGGTGCTGTCAGCCACCAGCTCCCTCCGCCACCAGGACGGATCACCCCTAGGCATCCCAGAATGGTGGATTTTCTCGTTTCATGGGTGATGGGGCTCTCCAGCTCCCAAGCCCTGGTCAGGAGACTCAGAGGCCGCTATGGGTTGTGGGGAGGAGAGGGCTGGGCTGGAGCTGGGCACTGGTGTGAGGCTGACCTTTCAGGTGGGTTTAGCAGGTGCTCAGCCTGTGGGGGGTGCTCATGTGCCCTGTCAGGAGCTTCTTTCCACCTCCTACCTGAGCACTTGGTCCCTAGCCCTCCTGGAGACTCAGGCTAAGTGCCCCTTGCTCTGGCAGCCTTTCCCAGCTTCCCTTCTGTGTACTCGCCGTCCCAGGCTTATACACTAGCGTTGGCCACACCAGCCTTTGGGGGATACCTGGGTCTGCCTCCCTGGGGTACACAGTAGGTGCTCAGCACTGCTGGACCCAGCAGACCTCAGAGGCCTCCCTGGGAACTCCTTCTCAGCCAATAGTTCAATGGACCTCAGCAAATGCATGGCCAGCTGCATTGTTTACAGATGGGCCCTTCTCAAATGCACCCCACTACTGGTGACCTGTTCTCGCCCCAAAACTTCATCCTCTACGGCAGCGGCTTGTAGCCTGTGGGTCGCGACCCACAGGAACTATATTAAAGGGTTGCAACATTAGGAAGGCTGAGAACCACTGCTCTAGGGAGTCATTTTTGGGTGGAGGCTGGTGACTCTGTGGAGGCATCAGTGTAACTCTATGTCAGACCCACAAAGCACGGGCAGGGCTGTGGTTTCCTGTCCTCTGCCTGACTTGGCTGGGGGGCTCTGGTGACAGTCATTCTCCTGAACAGCCCCTCCCAGACAGCCCCTGTCCGTGGAGCAGGGCCAGGCTGGGCTGGAGAAGGAGCCAGCCAGCCACCCACACAGTCTGCACATGGGGCATTTTCAGAGCACTATCTCCAAAACTCCCCTTGGTGGGGGCGGGAGGGGTGGGTTGCAGAGCACCAAGCCCTGCACCCCCCACTGCATCCTCATGGGCCGCATCCCCTTGACCCATCCCACAGAGAGGCAACCTGAGGCTCAGAGGGGCCTCCACCTTGCAAGTGGTGGGGTCAGATTACAAGCAGGAGTTTCCGGCTCCAAAGCCCCTGCCTATGGCCCAGCCCACATGCATCTAAGGAGTTAGAAAGGCCTGTCCTACTGGCCACCTTGCACAGCGTTATTACCAGCTGTGTGGTGTCCAGTGTCCTTTCAGTCATACCTGCTAGCCGTCAGGGCAGGGAGGCAGAGTCAGCCAGGTGCCTTGGCAGAGCAGCAGCTAAAGGACCCAGGACAGGGTGAGGTGGGTTGTCCTGGGCCTCAGGTCAGCAACTCAGTCATGACTGCTCAAAATGCCGTGAGGAGAGTTTAAGAGGCTGGTCCGCAGGGCCCACATGGGCCGAGGAGACGGAGTCGCCCAGGCTGGGCTGGCATTGGTTCTGCTCGATGCCCTCAGCTGCACAGAGGTCTGTTACCTGCACACTGAGGCACAGAACTCAACCTCGATGGTGATGACAATAAGGATGTTGTATGCTGGGAGCGGAGAGCCGCCTTGGTCTCTTCTGGCTCTAAGCTGCCCGTGTGTCCAGGGAGCCCCTCCCAGTTGGCCTGGCACCAGGAGGGCAGGGGGCGGAAGGATGGGGAGCTGGTTCTCGTTGCCGGCCCCCCACCCCTGCCTTGTTACAGGGGCAGTCCCTTCTCCTTTTACACTCAGTTTCCTTGTCCATGTTCAGGCTGATGGAACTCAGTGACCACGGGTGCCATCCAGTTCACATGATCTGGGGCCACATGAGGTGGAGTGTGAATGAGCTCTGTCAGCTCAGCCCTGAGGGCGCTGGCACCAGTGGCCTCCTTCCCTCCCTCCACTGTCCCCAGCCTCCAGGTGCCGCTCTGTGGTCTCAGGCCTCCTCTCCCACCTCCGGCCTCAGCCCTTCATTTGCTGTCCCAGGATGTGCCCAGAAGGGTGGGCTGGGGGCTCTGGGGCTGCAGCATCTGAGGTGTGTTATGAGGAAAATGAAGCTGAAAGCTGAGGAATCAGAGCAAGGGCTCTGGGAATGAGGGGAGGGTGAGGCCAGTTCTGCAGCTGAGCTTGTCATCCTCAGCAGTCACCATCTCCAAAATGACACATTTGTTAAAATTATGACCCAGTTAGGCAGTGGTCACTGGTGTCTGTGACTGCCATGCACACAACTGCTGTTATTTCACTTAGTGTATGCAGAGTCAAACTGCAATGGCTTCAAATGACACTCAAGCACCATTTTTTCCAAGTCGTATGTCTCAGTTGTTGTTGATGGTTGGTTGTTTTTGATGGGACAGCCGGGACAACAAGTGCCAACCTGAGATGTCCTTTGACTCTGTCCCTTTCTCTGTGTCACCACTGGGCTGCAGCAAGAGGCCCCCAGGGCAACAGCTGGGTGAGCACTGGCACACCCCTTGGCCCTGCCAGCCCTACTGGCCTGACCCCCCTCTCCTGTCTCTCCTGCTGTCCTTGGGGGTGCCCTCTCCACGCCCTTCCATTCCTTCTAGGGTTCATCATCCCTGGAACCCCAGGCCCACTTCTGTGCCATCTCCTCACCTCCATCCTCTGCCCCTCCTGAGTTCCTGGGGTTGGTGAGCCCAGGCAGGGCTATGAATCCTGTGTCTAGGCTTGAGGACCTGGCCCTCTGGGCTCTGCTGTCCTGCAGGGCTCCCCTTCGAGCAGGAGATCTTTTTGGCCCACAGACGGCTCCTTTCCCTGGGAAAAGCACTGAGGACTGCATCTGGCTTCAGGAGGAACTAGAAATGTCCCGCAGGTGTCCAGAAGGGGTCATTCAGGATCTGCTGGTGGTTGAGGTTTGCCCCACACTGTCTTGACGGCCCCTGAGGGACCCGAGAGCTCGGCAGGGAGGAGAGACTGAGCCCTGGGTAGGGCTGGGTGAGGAAGGGAGGGAGGGGCCTACCTCCAATAGGGATGGTGGCTTCCAGCAGGTCCAGACAGGGGAGGACAGAGCTACTCTCGGGCCATGCAGGAAACAGCCAGCTACAGGCAGACGGGGCACCTAGAGTGGAGGGGCTGGCCAGTGGGTGGTGGGTGACTGTGGGAGCCTGGGCCGACAGTCTAGGGCTCTGGGGAGGGAGGCTGGGGGCTGGGGACACTTCTAGACTCGCCTTGCCTCCCTGTCTAATACAGGTGTCACTTTGTGAACACTTTATGTCACTGGCCAGAGAGGAGGGACTTACAGCTCTGTGGGCTGAACGGTGTCCGTGGGACTTTCTGGCTTGCCCTGGCAGCCTGGACGACATTTCAGCCGATGCGCAAGATTGTTTCTAATAGATGCCTACGGGCAGGTGTTGTTTTACTTTTAATGTTTATTCATTACTTCCTGGGCAATGTGATTCCTTATGCATACGCCGTCCTCTTGGAAGGACTTTGAAGCACCTGTTATCCCATTTGGACATCAAAGCGACCTTGGAAGGAGTCTGACCAGGTCTCATTTTTGGTTTTCCGGATGAGAATCCCCCCAGGTGGAGCAGGGATGAACGAGGTTTTTGGCCCTTGCCCAGGCCTTGTCCACCACCCCCAGTGGACTCTCCCTGACCCATGCTCGCCCCGTCTCCAGAGACAGGATCTGTGATCCTGTAGCCCAGCACTGTTGTGGTTTGTGGAGGGGGAGATTCAATGTGCAGGCTTCCTAAGGGTTCTCTGAGAGGAGATTGTTGACAAATTCGAAGAGATTGCAGCCAGGTGCAGGGTCTGAGGAGGGGTGAGCTGCAGCTCCTGATGCTGACGGGTTTACCTGCTGGGGGACCACCTTGCCTCCGTTTTGCAGATTAGTGCAATGAGGGGCCTTCTGCTTGTGGAACTTGACCAAGTGCACAAACGGGCTGGGTGGGACTGTGGGGCAGGGACCTCTCCTGCCTGTCTGTGCCCGTGCACAGTGACCTCTGCCAGGTGTATGTCCTTCTGCTCAAGGTCTTTCTCTCCCCGTGTCTGTTGGCCAGTGGTCCCACCTGTGAGGTGGCCTGAGCAGAAATCCCAGGTCTGTGCTTACAGCCTACCCACGGCAGCCCTGGAGTCCCAGGAAAGCCCCTCAGCTCCCCCAGCCTCATTCAAGCAGCAGACAAGTCCAGGGCTTGCTTTGGGCCTTGGTTTTACCTTCTGTAAATTGGGAGGATTAGCAAAGCCATCCCTTGGCTATTTACGCTGCTCACATGGACCTTGGGGTGAGAATTCTCTGTCCAGTGGTCCAAAGGCTGGGGGTACAGGAAGGGCTGGGTAAGCCTGAGCTGGGCCTTGACAAGTGGACAGGAGTTCCCAGAAGGATGTGATGGCAGGGAGGGGAGGGCAGCCCAGGAGAGGGGTTGGAATGGGTGATGGTCGCAAGGTCGCCATGGGAGCTGGGCCCAGAGGCCCCCTCTCACAAAAGTCCAGACAGGCATGTGGGAGCTGTGGCCTCTGGGTGGCCTGCCGACTCCCCAGGGCCGTGGGGCCAGCCCAGGCCAGCAGAGCTGTCTGAGCCAGTGTGAGAATGAAGATTGATCATCGTGGAAAGGCAGCCCCGCTCTGCAGAGCCAGCCAGAGTCGCAGAAATACAGCGCTTCATTATTATTTTAAGTGTTACTCAGCTGCTTTATTGAATTCTCCCAGTCAGGAAAAATTCTGGCGAGATAAGAAGTTGACATTTTGAGAAGCAGCAACAAGAACTGTGCGGGCGGCGAGGACAGAGCGAGGCGCCTGCCTGGCATGAGAATGTCCCGGCCACCGCCCGCCACCCACAGCCCCAAACCACGCGCAGTGCGGGTGCTGAGTCAGAGGCTGCCGTGAGCTCAGCTGCTGAGCTCCCCACTCTCACCCTTTGTGGCTTCGTTGAGCACCTACTATGTGCCAGGCCTCAGATTATCTGAGGACAGGCCCCTTTTAGTCAGCCTCACTGCCACTGTGGGGACCCCGGCAAGATGTCGCCTGCGGTGATGCAATGGGGGGAGGCAGGGCATCCTCCCCAGCAGTCGAGGGGCCTCTAGACAAGATCAGCCTGGGGCTGTCCTGTTGAGCTCTGGAGTAGGGCCTGGTACCAGGGAGATGCTCAACAATTGTTAAATGAAGGCTGAAAGGACATGATAAAGCAAGAAATGGTTCTCCCTGGGAAGCTGCACAATGAAACTTTTGCTCTGGTTTTAAGGGGAGTGTGGATTTTCTTGCAGAAGAATACCTGGAAGGTTGTTTGGGAAGGATGGCTGAGGGGGTGTGGCCAGAAGGCTGGAGAGGAAGAAGGCAGAGGCCAGGAAGGGAGGCTGGCAATGCAGGCTGGGTCAGGCCTGCAACAAAGCAAGTCCTGAAAATGTGTTTTGTATGAAAGAAAGAAAGAAAGAATGAATGGTGTGAGTCTGAGACAAGGCAACAGTGATCCCACCATGGGTTTGGAGGAAAATAGCTGGCAGGACTCAGATCCAGCTCCTGGGAGGCGGAACGATTTCAGGAGACGAGTCTGTTGCCAAGTCCTCCAGGTTCCAGATCGCTATCTCAGCCACAGCCCTTCCTCTATGGGCTCTCCCTTCAGACAGGGCACATGGAGGTGCAAACTGCACACAGACACGAACAAATGCACGCACAGATACACACACAGGACGGACACACACACAGACACAGTGACGGACACAGACACAGACACACACAGTGACGGACACACACACAGACACAGTGACGGACACAGACAGAGACACACAGTGACGGACACAGACACAGACACAGTGACGGACACAGACAGAGACACATACAGTGATGAATACAGACACAGACACACAGTGACGGACACAGACAGAGACACACAGTGACGGACACAGACAGAGACACATACAGTGACGGATACAGACACAGACACACAGTGACGGACACAGACACAGACAGTGACGGACACAGACACAGACACAGTGACGGACACAGACAGAGACACACAGTGACGGACACAGACACAGACACACAGTGACAGACACAGACACACAGTGACGGACACAGACACACACAGTGACGGACACAGACACAGACACACACAGGACGGACACACACACAGACACAGTGATGGACACAGACACAGACACACAGTGACGGACACAGACAGAGACACACACAGTGATGGACACAGACACAGACACACAGTGACAGACACAGACAGAGACACAGACAATGACGGACACAGACACAGACACACAGTGACAGACACAGACAGAGACACACACAGTGACGGACACAGACAGAGACACACAGTGACGGACACAGACACATACAGTGACGGACACAGACACAGACACACAGTGACGGACACAGACACAGACACACACAGTGACGGACACAGACACAGACAGTGACGGACACAGACACAGACACAGTGACGGACACAGACACAGACACAGTGACGGACACAGACACAGACAGTGACAGACACAGACACAGACACACACACTGTGACGGACACAGACATTGACTCTCACACAGTGACGGACACAGACACAGACAGTGACGGACACAGACACAGACAGTGATAGACACAGACACAGACACACACAGTGACGGACACAGACACAGATAGTGACAGACACAGACACAGACAGTGACACACACAGTGACGGACACAGACACTGACACACACAGTGATGGACACAGACACAGACACAGTGACGGACACAGACACAAACAGTGACGGACACAGACACTGACACACACAGTGATGGACACAGACACACACAGTGACGGACACAGACACAGACAGTGACGGACACAGACACACACAGTGACGGACACAGACATTGACTCTCACACAGTGACGGACACCCATAGACAGTGTTCGGTGTGTGCAGAAGTGCACAGGACACATGGGCAGAGTCTCCCTGTGCAGTGTCCCCAGCCCCTCCCGTCCTCTGTCCCCTCCACGCAGATTGGTCCTGGGCCCTGATCTTTGCCAGGCTGCAGGAGCACATGTGTGATACGGCTGGTCCTGCTTCAGGAGCTGACAGAGCAGGAAGCAAATGTGCGTACCGGGCAGTCCCCTCACAGCGGGTGCCTGTGAAGCCTCCTCATGGGGGCCCCAGGAACTGGGGCACTTAGAGGACCACAGCTTTTTCTAGCCAGAAGGCCAGGCCTAGGGGCTGCATACCCTCCAGGTGGAGAGGGTGGGCGATGCACACACCTGGTTGGCACTAATGGTTGAGGCTGCCCTGGTGCCTTTCCTTAAGGGGCCTGCTTCCCCCCTGCCCGGAAACACATTGTGCACCCCGGCTGCAGAATGGGGGCTACAGGGGCTGAGGCTGGACAGGCACTTTCCTCCTGCTATGTTGACAACCCGTCCCAAGCCTCGGAGGCAGCCCAGCCCTAGCTGCACCTCTTCCCTTGGAGAAGCCTTAGGGCCATCTGCCACCTCCCAGGAGCTGCCAGCTCCTTTTCTTTGGGGACTCTCATCCTTAAGGACTCTACCTCTTGCCACCCCACCTGTCTGGGGTTGGTTCTAACCTGGGGCAGTCACCTTCCACCTCTCTCTGGTTACTGGTTCCATGGTACTCCTCCTCAGACCAGGTGCCCAGGGTAGGGACTCAGCTCCCATCAGGGAGACACTGTTGTCCCCATGACAGATGCTAGTTCTGAGGTGCAAATGAGGTCATGTGGCCCAAGCCTGCCCAAGGCTGGAGGGGAACACTTGACCACTGTGTCTACTACAAGTGCTGAGGGTCACGACACTGTCCTTAACATCATGGGTCCCAAGGTAAGGGGGCAAGCATGGCAGGCATGGTGGGGCAGGGGGTGGCCGGGCTCCAGGAGGTATATGACACTGGAGTGCATCTCAGGGAGCAGAAGGCCTTGCTCAGCCAGTGCAGGAGGAGGAAGGAAGTGTAGTCAGTCCAAGAGGCCTGCATGGAGGAGGTGGGTGTGTGGAGGCAAGAAAAGGCAGGCCGCGCCTGGGCAGGGTAGGGGTGTATGGGGAGATGGCGGGAGCTCTGTGGCTACTGGTGTGTCCTCAGACTTTTTCTGAGCGAGTCGTCACAAACCCTAAGGAATCAGCCTAGTCCCATCCTATGGACAAGCAACTGGGACTCAGCCGAGATTGGGGTCTTAGGAAGGTGAGAGGAAGTCTGAACCCAGGCATCTGGTCCCAGCCCTTCACCTCTCCCTTGCGGGATCAGGGCTGGAGCCAACTTCCTCAGAGGGGCTGTTGGCAAGGAACCACCACATTAGCTTTGCCTACGCAGTGGTTCTCCTTGGAGGTTTGCAGGGAGCCTCCAAGGACCTGGAATTTTCTTGGTTGACTTTGACCACAGCTACATGCAACAGTCAGCTGAGCCTAGGAGCAGATATGGGACCCAGCGACCTCTGCTCAACCAAACGCTCTGGAGAGCTGTGTGGTTAACACCCGCCACGCTTCCCTCTCTCTCTCTCTTTCTCTCTTTTTTCGGTTTTAGAAAATACAGTAATTTTTCTTTCTTTTTTTTTTGAGATAGAGCCTCAAGCTGTCACCCTGGATAGAGTGCTGTGGCATCACAGCTCACAGCAACCTCCAATTCCTAGGCTCAAGCGAGTCTCCTGCCTCCGCCTTCCAAGTAGCTGGGACTACAGGCGCCTGCCACAACACCCGGCCATTTTTTTTTTTTTTTTTTGGTTGTAGCCATCATTGTTGTTTGGCGGGCCTGGGCTGGATATGAACCTGCCAGCTCAGGTGTACATGGCTGGTGCCTTAGTCTGTTGAGCCACAGGCGCCGAACCAATACAGTAATTTTTCATGAAAATGTGTTATGTGCATTGATGTGTGATGGCTTTTTTTTTTTTTTTTGCAGTTTTTGGCTGGGGCTGGGTTTGAACCCACCACCTCTGGCATATGGGGCTGGTGCCCTACTCACTGAGCCACAGGCGCCACCCTGTGATGGCTTTTTAATGAATTAATATTTGAAGTGCATCACATTTCATTTCTAATACTGCTGACAGTGATGAATGTAAGAGCCGACATAGACCACACTTTCTGGGCACTTACTAACTTTTGAATGTGTGAAGGGGTCCCGCTGCCACTAAGCAGGAGAGTATGGTGGCCCTGGGCCATGGGAAAGTGACCAGGGAAGGGTCTTCGTTGTCCTCTGGACGTCAGCAGAGGGTGGGAGCTCTGGGTGCCCACAATAGTGGGGCCTTGAGAGGTGAGATGAGGCACGCAGAGGCTGGCGAGGAGGCTGCCTCAAGGTCAGGGTCAGACGGCTGCTCAGAGGCCTGGGTGTCGGGGAGAGGAACCCATGCCTACAGGTAGGGCGCTGACCTCTCTAGACTCAGCTCCCAGTAACTGAGGTGGGCAGGGGCTGCTTAGCCCAGTGAGCTGGAAACCACAGCCTCAGCAGACTCTAGTCTGTCCCTCTGGGGAGGCTTAGAGAGGGAAGCATCATTGTCCCAGCAGGGCCGAGGGCCTGGGAAGGGGGAGGCACGCTCCTGCTGCCGATGGCTCCAGAGATAGTCTCCCCCGGAAATTGACAATGCAGCCTTCAGGGATTTTAATATCGTGGCTCCGCGGGGACTCTGATGTCTGCCGTTACTAAGCGGCTCAGCATCTGCAGTGTGGGTGTGGGCAGCCCGACTCAGCTACCCATCTGCTCCCCCTGAAGTGGCTCATTCACTCATTCACTGACTCAGTCATCCGTCCCCGCCCTCCTTACCCACACCCATCTGTCCATCCGTCCATTCACGCGCGTATTGACCTGCCCCATCAGTTATGTGTTCATTCACTTGCCCACCTGCCTGTCCACCGCATCATCCAACCAGATTTATGAGCATCTACTGTGTGCCAGGCCATATGTCTCTAAGACAACATGTACCTGTCCTCCACCTGCAAGGAGCTTGAACGTCCAGTAGGGAAAATGCTGCCGGTGACGACAAAGGCAGTGAGGATAGTGCTGGCAATGATGATGGCAGTGATGTCAACGCCGGTGTGGTAGTGATGATGGCAGTGGTGGTGGTGATGACGACAGTGATGGTAATGATAGTGACAGTGGTGATGATGACGCTCGTGTGGCAGTGATGACAATGAGGATGGTGATGATAAAGATGGTGAGAGTGGTGGTAATAACGATGCTGCTGACAGCAACAGTAATTAACATTTTGGGGGCACGTAACATCTTCTGGATGTTCTAAGCCTTCTATATCCATTAGCTCACTTAAACAGGTCTATGAATTAGATATTAAAAGTCACATTTTACAGTTGAGGAAACTGAGGCTTAGAGAGGTTGATTATTATCCCTCTGGTAACCTACACACAGAGAGGCTGAGGTGAGTTTCATCACAGGATGTTACAGCACAGGTAGCAGTGGCCACAGCCCCACAGGAAGCCAGCTCTGCCGGGGGCTATCTTGGAAGGCCTTACAGAAAAGGTGGCATTTAGCTGGGTCCTGAAGATGAAATAGAAAGCTTGCAAGAAGAGGAAGGGGAAGACATATAAGGTAGAGGGGAGATGGTGCAGAGAGAGAAGCAGAGTGTGAAAACAGGGGCGTGGTGGGGAAACCAGTGGTTCAGAGGGTGGAAAGCCCAGGGGAACTGCTGCCATCATGGGAGGACTGTGGGTTTCCTTCCAGGGCTCTCAAAATCCAGTGTTTCTTGTCACCAGCCCAGGGGCCTGGTGAACACTCACTTGGTATGAGCAGTCACACTCAGATGTCTTATTGGTGGTGAGGGGCTTACACAGGGCAGTGGCAAGTGTCCGGGAAATGCTGGTGTCTGGCCATTCCTCATGGAGGCTGGAGGAACTCCTGGGAGGGCTGGCAGTGGGGTCGGTTTCACGGGCGAGACCAGCAAGGTCCTGGCAAGCAGTGGCCAGCTGGGTTCAGAGAGGGCAGAGCCACACCCCATGAGGAAATAGGATCCAGCTGGGACTTTCAGAGGACATTTATGGGCTTGGTGCTGAAAGAGGGTGTGGGGAAGGGTGGGGACCTGCCCAGATCCAGCACGTCTTGCTGGCCAGGACTGTTGGACCCACTGCACTGCCTGTCCAGAAAGCTCTCCGGTGGGAGTCCAAGGGCCGGAGCTGAGTCCAGCTGACTTCAGGTCAGGCTGGAGCTCCCTCTGGGCCTTGACTTCCTCCTTTCTAACACAGGGTCACCTGACCCTGTCCAGCCCTCTGTGGGCTTCTGGGAGGGTCAGTGTTGTCTCTGGCCTCTGTGGGTAGCCCCTTCCTTGATGAGGGTCATGAACTTGACTTCCCTGAGATATTGACACACCAGGTTTCTCCTAACCTTGAGCAGGCCCTCCTTGTGTGGAGGCCTCAGTGTGCCCATCTGTTAAATGGGAGGCTTGTCCTCCCAGGATCCAGGCTGACAGTGTCTGGGATTCTCTGAGAGGTACACAGAGCAGGGGCCGTTCCCACCACACAAATGATGGTCCTGAGACCCCCCTAGGGGAAGCTCTCCCCCAGATCCTATGCGTGGCCTGGAAGGAGGGACCCTCAGTCCACGCCAGGGCTCTGACCACCAGGCGCAGGGGAGAAAGCTGAGAAGGTGTATTGAAAACGAGCTGTGGCTCCCCAAACAGAAGGGAATATCGACATGGTTATTTTTAGCATTATTAAAATCAGCCTGTTTTGCTCCTTCTATTTGCTGCCCTGCCTGGCTCAATCTTCGCTCCCAGACTGTACGTACATGCGTCCAGGCCGAGGCGCCAGGGGAGCCGCCGCAATCAAAATGTTAATGAGACCCTGATTGTGTCTCAGTGCTCTCTCCCCCATTACTCTCCCGGCCCCAAATGTCGCTGGGTCTTTCCGGGTCCCCAGGGAGCAGCACCAGAATACTTTGAACACGAGACCCCAGGGTACATGCTCCATAGAAACAGCCTTGGGGAGCTTGGGCACTGTGGATGATCCATCTGGGCTCTTCCCCCTGCCTGTGGCTTCCTCCAGGCTGAGTTCTAGGCCAGGCCATTTGTTGGGGTAGGTCCAAGAAACCATCGTCTCTGATGTAGACTTGTGGCCCTGGCTGAATGGGAGGGACAGAAGGTGGGGTCTGCCAGGGGCAGCCTGGGTAAGGTGGGTGACATGCCACCCCCAGGAGGTCACCTGCAAGGTCCCACCTCTGCACCTGCTCCCAATTTCCTTCCTGCCTCATCTCTCCAGAGTCCCCTCACCTCCCCCATTTCTAACCTGGGAGAAACTCTCCCCTTAAGCCCTGCCTGCACTTTCCTCTACCACCGCTGCTCTCGTCACCCCTTCCCCAGCACAGCTGCTCCCCCAACCTGTGAAGTCCTGGGCTGCACACACTCAGCCCTGTGACCTCACCCCAGCACAGGGAGGCTCCCTAAGAGTGAACATAGACTCAGCCATGGCGGAGCCGGGCACAGAGACAGACGCCAGAATCACACAGACTCATGTGGAGGGGCACACAGGACAGGTATGGCAAAGGGGACACTGTGGGTCAGTGAGCGCATCTGTGGGGTGTGCACAGGCTTGGACTTCAGCTGAGCTGAGATCTGAAGGGGGTACAGTGAAAGCTTGGAGAGTTTCAGACAATGGGGACAGTCTACACCCACGGTCAGAGGGAGCATGGCAGGCAGGAAGCACCAAAAGAAGAGATGTGTGGGGACTGAGACAGGGGCCAGTCACTTTCACTCCTCTTGGGTGGCCCAGCCAGGGTGAGAGACCTCGGCAGAGAGGCGACCAACTCACACAGAGAGCTTTAGACAGGCTCTAACTTGGGGCCTGTGGGGTCATTTGGATTCGGTGGTTGGGAACACAGTGACATTCCGATTGGACAGTGCGGCCCCGGCTGTGAGTACAGCTGAACCCAAGATGGGTATAGGTCACCCCCTGAGGCTCTGGGCTCTGAGGACCAGATTGGTTGGTATTTGGTTAATTGGGGGTCTGGGAGGAGGCTAGATGGGAGGGAAAAGGGGGAGGCTGCAGGCCCCTGCCTATAGGGTCTCCCCCTGGAGTTTCTTTCAATCCCCAGGTCTCTTGGTGAGGGAAGATGTTTCACCCCCACTTCATAGCTGGGGTAGGTGGCACAAGGTGTGATGACGTGACTTAGCTACCGGGACCTTAGGACCTGTGGGGACAGAAGCAAGTCCGCAGAGAACACGTTGCTGCCTAAGTCAGAGGGCCCAATGATGAGAGAGTGCTCGCCTCTGCAGACAGCTTTGTGGGAAGAGGGCTGCAGGAGGCCTGGGCTGCTTCTCCAGTGGCACCCCCGGGTGGGGCTCTGTCCCTGGCTTCCGGGGTCCTTGCACTCAATTGCAACCCTCCTTGAGCCAGGTCAGCCTGTGGAAGGAAGTTGGAGTCTGCGCTTGGTAGTCCCCCCGGCCCCAATGCTCTGCGATCCTCGGGGGGCCCCCTGGCCGGTCTCCACCCTCACTACTCCCGCATTTTCTACTCTGAATGTCTGCACAGTGGCCTGCTACTGGTACTCCCGCCTGGCTCTGGGACCTGAGAGCCCGGAAAGGACTCCAGCACCACTGCATCTGAGCTGCGTGACCTTGGGCAGGAAAATCAGTTTCCCCCATGAGATGGTTCCTAACCCTGGGCAGGGGAGTTTCGTGGCAAGCAGCGGAAGCCACAGGGTCTAGAGGAAGGAAAGCTGTGTGGTCGGGTTCAGGCCTGGCCACCTTGACTGCACGGGCTGAGCAAGTCGCTTCCGTGACGCCTGAGGATGTGATCCGTGTCTAGCCCAGGAATTCCCATGGCGCTCACGTATGTTTCTTTAAGGGACCGCCACGGCCAAGTCCTCTGAGTTGGAGACACAGGTCCCCCTCAAGACCCAGGAGCCTGTGACTGCTCTGTGCCTGGGATCGTGGCATCTGAGAGCTGACAGGGGTGACCAGGGGTTCTGGGAGCCTCAGACGCTGAAGATCCCCTCCAGAGGTCTGAGCTGTGCTCTGGCTCCCCTGGTTGAAACCTTGCTGACTCAGGTTGCCTCTCCTGGCCCCTTACAGGACTGTGCTGTCTGCCAGAGCCCCCTGAGGCTGAATCCACATCCCTGTGCCCCTCGAGTCTTCTGCTTCCCTGGAGGGGCCTCCGTGGCTCCATGCTTTTCCTCACACTGAGCCCCTATCTGCCATGTTAAACACCGCAGGGGGGGGGGCCCTTCTCAGAGGAGATTTGTGTGTTCCTTGAAGAACAGGCAGGGATTTACCCTCTCCGTCCTTACGGGGAAGTGGTTCTCACAAGCTCCCAGCATGCCTGTGAAATATGGCCACGTGCGGCATGGTTTGCCCAGAGGCTTGGGAGAGGGGCTCTGGGGTGGCCCCATCAGGGAAGAGTGGCCCCTGTCCCGAAGACCTGGCATGGGCTGGACCTTGGGGAATGGTCACTGTTGATGATAGCCACATCCATCCAATTGAGCCTGGGCGAGGAGGTCCCATGCCTGCCATCACTGCCTGACCTGTGGGCACAGGTCCCCAGGCAGACCCTCCATAGGGGTCCTGGGAGACATAAGCCTCCTCCCCACTCCTGGCGTCTGATCCCCGGTTTGTTCCCTAGGGGTGAGGGGTATTGGTGTGAACTAGGGAGTTGTATCTCTCTGCAGCCCCCAGGCCCCTCTGCCTCTGTGGGATGCACCTCCACTCCGCAGCCCTGCCCACCCCACAGGTGCTCCACGCCTACACACCCACTGGTCCTTGAAGCTGGAGGCCCGCGGCTCAGAGTTCTTCCTCCACCCGCTCCCTGTGTCCACACACCCCACAGCTTTCGATGCAACCCCTCGCCCAGGTGCTTGGCCAGAACCACTGTGGGTGTAGCCTGGTGGTCCTGCCTCACATGGCCTCAGGCCGCTGTCACGCTGGAGCCCAGAGTCACAGTGGGATGAGGCCAATGTCCTCCCCTGCCCTGGCCCATGCACCCACTCTGGCCACGAGGCCCCTCTGTGTGCCTGCACACCCTTGCCAGGGCCTGAGTCTTGCTATTCGTCCCCAGTCCCTGCTCCAATGTCGCCCTGGGTGAGGGCTTCCCCCCACCTCGTCTTGGCCCCCTACACCTGTCCACTGTGAGAGCCGGCTCTTCCTGCTATGTCAGCTCAGCTCCTCTGATGCAAGGCCTGCCCACTCCTGGGGGGAATGGGAGCCCCGAGGGCAGGGTCTTCTGTCCAGGCCTCTGTGTATCCCGGACAGTGCTGCGCCAGGCACACAGTAGGTGCTCACTAAGCTTCTGTTGAGTGCATGACCACAGGAATGAGGGTCATGAGTCACCAGCTCCCTGGACTCTGGAATACATGATAAGAGGACAGAAGACTCTCAGGCCAGTTCTGAAGGTGACCACGGGTAAGGGAAAGGAGCTGGCCCAGAGGTAAGGCAGAGATAGGTGTTTATGGAACATATGACCCAGGCCGGACGGGAGCTAGAGGCTCAGAGAGGACTGCAGACTGGCCTGAGGCTGCACAGCAGGAGAGAGGCAGTGACCAGGTGAGACTCACTCCTCACCCCGGTAGACTGGGGTTTTTTTCAGGTGGACAATGGATCTCTCTCATCCCCCCTCCCCAGCAGCCCTGAGCACCCTTAGACCAGGCCTTGGTGCATAGAGGGAACCTGGAAATAGCCCTTTATTTGGAGAGAATGGAGAGGAAGCCTTCTCAGCTCTCCAAGGCGTTGCCATGGAGATTCCTCTCATTGCCCCTCCTCCTCCCTCCAGCCTCCAGGGAGAGGGGTCTCCCTGGGTGAAACCAGCAGCTCTGCAGTGCGTGAAGATCTGTTATCTCTCTAGGGCTCCCCCCACCTCCAGAGACCCTGAACCTTCAAAAGAGCAACCGATCCCAGGTGTATTGTCTTGGGGAGGCTGAGAATGGGGCAGATTCCCTGTGTCAGGTTCTCCAGCAGGACAAGGGGACAGGGCACCCCCAGGAGCCAAACCTCCCACCAGCTCCCTTGGGGTCATACCACTTCACAAAGGCAACCACAGAGGCCTGGAGGTACTGGAGTTGAGAGCAGCTGGCTCGGCTCCCAGGGCCACAGATGGAATGAGGTGTCTGAGGAAAGCTGGTCTGGCCCATAGCCTGGTGGTAACAGTGTGTGGCGGGCAGTCTCAGCTCAAAGCAGTGCCCCACAGAGGGTGTACTGGTGGCGGAATGGCCCAGAGCGCCAAGGCCTGGCTGCCCCCAGCCTCGTGCCAAGAAGGAAAACCAATCTTTTGGCATTTCAAGGTAATCATGGGGCAGGTATGGTCCTGGGTCCCGAGCATCACTTGGTGAAAGCTAAAGGGCATACGCAGGCGTTTGTGTACCCATGTGCTGTGTGTCACTGAGGATGTGACTGTGACTCTGCTGCTTGGAAATACTGCTTGTCTGCAAGCCTTCTCCTGGGCCTGAGTCTCCCCAGCTTCAAAGCAAGGGGCAGGCACCATGGGTGACCCCAATGTCCTCCCACTCTGACATTCTGCTGTTCTGTTTTGCCAGGGGCCAGCCTGGACATGCCGTCTCCCTCCAAATGTCAGCGAGGAAATTAACATCTTTGGAACAGAGCGTCTCACAGTGACTTATTGGATCACAAGCAGTTAAACAAGGAGAGGGTGGGAAGGGCAGGCCGCCTGCTCACCTCATAAATTAGGCATCCGATGTTCACAAAGGTGTCTTTGAGTAAATAGAATCATCTTGTTGGGGGAAGGACTGGTGTCCACAGGGCGGGGATGAACAGCAAAGTCCATAATGGCAGTGCACCTGCATCTGCCTAGTGTGAATGGGACTCAGCCCTGGGGGCTGCCTGACAGGGAGAGGAGAGGTCTGCAGGACCGGCACCCCCACCCCCTCCCTGAGGCCAGACTCACACCGGTCTGGACACCCCTTAGTCACGGCCCTCTGCGGCCATGCCCAGGGACAGACACAGCTTTGGAAGGCAGATCCACAACAGCGGGGTGAAGCTTCCTGTCTCTGAGTCTGCGTTTCCTCCCCAAAGCCTCCCTCCCGCTCTTGCCTCCCCCCCCCCCAGGCCCAGCACAGTCCCGCACACAGTGTGTCTGTAATCCGTGTGGGCCTCTCGACCTGCCCTAAGAACCTACGGCTTTTCTCCCTTAAGGGGCTACCCCAGGGCAGGTCGATTCAGCCCCAGAGGGCAAGGAGACTCAGGCCCCTTCTTCCCCTGAGATTGTCATTTTTTTGCATTGTTAGGGGTGGCCAAGGTGGTGCTCAAGGTGGGGACACCATCTTCTTCCTCCTCACAGAGCCTAAGTTCCACCTAGCCCCATGGGGGGGGCTGGCTGCATCCTCGTGGGGGTCCCTGGGTCCCTTGGCTCAGAGTCACAGAGAGGCTCTGGCTGAGGGGCTTTCACCCCAGGAAGCCCGAGTGGGGTCTTGGTAGTTGGGGCAGCCACCAAACAGATGGCAGGGGCATCCCAGTGGGCTCCCCCTGCATGAGGGGTACAAGTGGTACAAGCCTGCCCCGGGGAACAGAGAGTCGGTGAGTGCTGGGTGGTCCCTGAGAAAGGGTGCCTGGGTGGCGGAGGCTGTGGTGTGCAGAGGAGGGAGGGGGCAGGGGCCCTAGGGGACCCCACTGGGGGTGCTGGGCTGGGCCTCTGTGTCCCCATCTGTGCAATGGGGTTCCTGAGTCCACCATTCCCTGCTTAGCCCTGTGAGGCTGTGGGGATCCTGGGCCTGGGGACCCTCTGGAGTCTCAGATGTGCTAGAAATCTTGATGGACCTCGAATTCGGTAAAAGTGAGACTCCTGTCCCCATCTCCAGCTGGGTCTGGGTGGCGTCCTCTTGGCAGGGGAGGTGGTCTCGTCCTGCTGGGTGTGGGACAGAGGGCAGAGCTGCTGACGGTGACTTCTATGAGACTCACTGGGCTCGACAAGATGCACCCCCAGCACGTGTGGGACTTGGGGGAATGACTTTTAATAAGCAGACGCTTTGGGGGCCTAAATCACCTGGCTGTGGACACAGGGCAGACTGCCTGCCCTCCACCCTTCCAATGGCCTCCTGGGTGCCAGCCAGCGGCCTTCATGGTTAGAAGTCAGCTTGTCGTGTTGCGCTGCTTTTGGGTTTTTCTGAAGCAGAGGCTTGAGGTCCAGCTCTCCTTGGCAAAGCAGGGATGCAAGGGTGGCGGGGAGGGGATGAGTCCTGGCCTAGGGGCAGGAGTCTCAGGGTCAGGCCACTTTCCCTGCCTCCAGCTGGACAGAGGGACTGGACTCTCGGCTGCTGCCCAGTGACTGACCCAGCCCTGGGCGAGTAGGAGAACGTGCTCAGGCCCCGTGGTCTCCCTTCCCAGGTGGGGAACTAATCCGGGTTCCAAGCATAGGAATGTGTACAGCACACGCACAGCAGTCTCTGAGGTGACTCTGCCCCTGACTCCATCTCCCTGCCAGGCCTTCAACACCCTCTGAGGACTGAAGCCAGCCTGTTTAGCCCGGGCCCTGCCATGTCTCCACTGACACTCTAAGAGCTTGGTCAAGTTGTCCCTTGCATCTGTTCCTTGTTTTCTGATCTATGAAATGGGCCCATCTTCATTTTTCCAGTTCAAGTCGAAGGACTATAATGGGGACCCACTGGGATCATGGGAGAGGGATCTCTGTGCCCCCAGTTCAGAAGGTGCAGGGTGAGTTGTGCATTGACAACAGCAATGGGCTAGCATCTAGGTGTGGCACCCTCCACTGCACCCCCTTCCCGTGGACCCACTCATCAATGCTGCGTCCCGGGAGCATGAGGCCCCCACGCGGCCCAGGCAGCCACGCCATGTGGATCCAACATGAAAATTTCCCTCCCCAGGCCAAGCTTAGCACTGCCCCAGCTTCCCCCCAACCAGACCACTGCTTCCGAGGCCTTCAGGGTGCAGCTGTTCCCACCAGGTGAGCCCGGCCAGCTGGGGCAGTGTCTCTTGCCTGAGAGTGTCCTCATGGGGTTTCAGCCCTCACGTCCCTTCTCCCAGGGCACCATAGCCTCGTTTGTGCCTCTTCCCCCTCTGCCTTGCACAGGATCCTGTCTTCCTGCCTGTGTCTGCCCAGCAGTCCAGGCCTGGGTCGCTGCTCCCTGGGAGTGTCCTCGTCTCCTCCCAGGGCTCCTCCAGTGATGAAGTGTCCTGCGCCCTGGCCAAGCTCATCAGTCAGACTCTGGGTTAGAGGACGAGGGTCTCTTCCTCAAAAGCAGCCCAAACCAGCTTCTCCCGCGGGGCCCTGCCTGCTGGACCCTGAACCTCCACCGGCTCCTGGCTCTGCTTTGTCCCAGCCTTGCCTGGAGATGTCACCATGGAACCACTGGGTCCCCGTCAGCCTGGCTGAGCCCCAGCCCCTCCCGACTCACCCTGGCTAGGCCTGGGCTCCGTGTTTCTGGTGCAGGCCTTGCTCTTCCCACCCTGTGTTCAGATAGGAAGGACCAGAGCCTGGTGTCAGCTGTTCAGGGTCAGATTTTCAGGGAAGTCACGCTATGTGAGCCTCACTAGCTCCTTGCAAGACGGGCTGGAAAACATTGACACCGGCTGTGATAATAGCTGGTGCTGCGTGAGTTCCTGTGGACACGGCCGTGGGCGGTCAGAGCACTGTTCCCCTGCGGCCTTCACTCTGTAGCCCAGCCCATCTCTTATCTCTCATGTGAAAACTGGGGGCAATGCAGGAAATGGGCTCGTGGGCATCATGAAGGGGTGAGGGGATAGAGTGGCACGGCTGGACTATGACAGAGCCCAGTACACACTGGCCCCCACTGTCACCATGCCCAACATGGCATTGGGGTCAGTTCATGGTTCCAAAGACTGAGACCTCGAGGGAGAATTTGGCTTGCCCAAAGCTGCTGCGGTGCAGGGGGACAAGGCGGACCCACCGGCTTTGCCCATCCTATGGTCTTGGGCACTGGGGCTCCCACTTGCTGATGGGAGGGGATGGACGGGCAGGGTAGCTGGGCAGGGGGATGGGCACTGACTGTCAGTGGCAGCAGGGACTGTCCCCCTCCCCTCCAGGTATGGCTGTGTCTCTCCCTGTCACCTGTCCTGGTCCTGCCCTTCTGCCTCCCACTGTAGCCACCATCTCCATCTCCCAGTCCTGGCCTTACTCGGATCCCTTGGCTCCCAGAGCTGAGACAGTATTAGGGCCTCTTTCTTGTGGGTCACAGCTGTGGACGAGGCTCTCTGGCTCCTCCACTCAGCCCAAAGATGGGCTCACAGTGGGGACGGTGGCTGGCAGGATGTCCTGGGCATCAGGAAGGCTTCTTCCTGGGAAGAAGGAAGGGACACAGTCGGGACTACACTCCTGCAGCTCAGGTGGTACCTCCACAGGCAGCCCCTACTCCTGCCAAGGACATCATGTGTCTTTGATGTCCAGAGCCCAAGTCGTGCCCTTGGTTCTTGTTCCTGTACTTGCTGGTCCAACCCTGGGCCCCAAGGCCGGGCCGTGTCCACCGATCAGATGTTCAGAGGCCTGTGCTGGGCAGCTGGTTGCTCCTTATCTGATGCTTTTCTCTGAGCTGCTCTGCTGGTGATATCCTGTCCCCACCAGGAGATGACCCTGGCCCGTGGGAGGTCACATAGCCAATTCCAAAGGCCCAGGGGGACATGCTGGCTTTGCCTTAATTTCATGGAGGCAAAGTGATTTGGCCAAAGCCTCACTGAACAGACCGGCGGGGTGGAGCATGCCCTGCTCCCCTCCATGCCTGTTCTCCTGGTTCATGCTGCCCAGGGTGCCCTGCAGCTCCCCATCACTGCCTGCAGCCTCCCGGTCTCCCCTGTCCCCAATGTAGCGCAGTACCAGCTCCGGCTCACAGGGGGCGCTGAGGCCCCGTGGCTGGTGTGGCGCCTGCCCGAGCCCTGAAAAATGCGACTTGTGATATGCAAACTCACTGGGGCTGTGTGTGTTTTTCCAATCAATAGAAGATGCTCAGTCCCCGAGATGTCGCTACCAGAGTCTTCACACATCTGCATCGGAAGGATTCCAAGTGAAAAGTCTTTTCCTGTTGGGGAAAAAAATGTAAAAGGAGAAAGGAGAATTTGCCTGACAGACTAGAAAATTTTCCACTTCCCAGCATTTGAACAAAGTATTTGTGCTTCTCGTGCCCAATTACCCAGGCTGCAAAAGGAGAGCAGGGTAGGTTTCCAAGGCTTGGTGCTCCATGGATCGATCCTGGGGGAACCTGCAGGTATTCTGGGGTGAGGCAGCAGGTGCCTGGGCTGCCAGTCTGGGAGACAGGGTCTGGCTCCACCCCTGCCTGCCACTCACATCTGACCTTGGAAAAGACATTTGGCACCTCTGAACCCAGCTCTCCTGGCTATAAAGTGGCTTTGTTAGGTTTACAACACAGGGATGCTGAAAAGGCCAAAACATTTTTGTCTAAAATGTGGAGCACCTGCAAATAAAACCAAGTAATATTTTTCCACTAATTGGGGGTTTTCAAAGTGCTGTTGAAGTCTGCATCTGTCGGATTTCCTAATCAGCCCTGGGAAGTGGGGCAGTGAGACTGGAGATGACAGGAGTGAGGGGTGGGCGGCCACAGCTGCCTGCAACAGAGGGGGCCCAGGCAGGGCTGGGACTGCTCAAAGCCCTGGCTCCCACCTCAGGCACCCAGCTGCCCGCCCCTGGCCTGCCAAGCCTGGGAGTTGGCACAGAAGACACCACAGGGGGTTCTGGACTCTGTCTCAGGCCCCCAGTCCAGTTGAGGGCATTTACGGTAGACAGGACTTTCATTCATAGCCCCAGTCAGTGGCCGGCACTAGGAAATTGGCACTCCACTGTCGAGTCGCTGAACTGGACCTAAGGAAGTGAGTGGGACTGCCACATCAGGGCCTGGGAATCTAAGAGGCCCTGGCTTTGGGGAGAAGCCTTTCTCTACCTCCACATGTCTGATGTGGAACTCCAGGCGCTGGTTCCTCCCCTGGTCCTGTCGATCTCAGAGACTGCCCCCCACCTCCCTACCCCTCAAGCCTGGAACAGCCCTTACTGGCCCCTGTTCTCAGGTCCTCCAGCCAGGTTCCTGCCAGGCTTACTCGTGTCCCCTGACACCAGCCTACTCTGCCCACCAGCACCTTACCTAGCCCAACCACTGTTGGCCCTCCCTGGGACAACACCAACCTCTTACTCCCTCTCTGGACACTGCTCCCACCCGGTGCCCCTCCAGTTCCTTCACTGATGACAGCCTTCCTTGTGTCACTGCCTCCCGGCCTGGCCCACAACCTGCCCCAGCCGCCTCTCTTGCTCACGTGGCCCCAACCGTGCTGAATGTGACGGGCACCCTCTGCTTCTCTGCTTCATCCCTTGCTGTGCCTGAGGGGTGACAGCTCCTGGCAGGCGTTAGGTGCTCACTCATTCTTGCTGACTGGCTGAAGAGCTGGCATTGGGGTATGGTCTTCAGCCCAGAATTATGAGATGGGGAGGTGTGGTCTTCAGCCCAGAATTATGAGATGGGGGAGCGGTGTGGGGATTGCAGGGAGCAGCATGGGCTGGAAGAGGAAGGGGACCCTGCATGGGGAGCTGGCCGGAGAATAGTGAGGCAGAGCTGAGCCCTTAGGGCCTTGTTTGTGGCCCTGGAGTGTTAGCCTGCAGGGTGTAACCCCAGAGTGCTCCTTTGCCCAGACGAGGCTGGCCAACATGGGCAGAAGAGCATGGGTGTCAGCTGACACCCGGGGCTCTTCCCCCCTCTTTCTTCCCAGCTGGTGGCTGTGGGCGAGACCCCTCGGTAAGGGTCATAATGCCCCTGGCAGAGTCAGCGCCTGGGAACCGTGAGCACTCCTGTCTGTGTTTCTGAGCTCTCAGAAGCCCCAGGAAGCAGAAGGACTGCAGACAGGGAAGCTGGGGAAAGGCAGACTCCCTGTCCAAGGGGGGTAATGGCGGAAGGACAGAGGGAAGGGAATGAACCCCAGCTCCGCTCTCCTGGACACCCTTCCCACTTCCAAGGTTGGTGGACACATGGCCTCAGCCCTGGGTGACACCCATTCCCAGCAGGACTTGCATGAGGCAAGGCAGAGTGGACTCAGGGCAGAGCACACAGCCTGTGCCTCTCAGCACCCCAGCTTTGCCCACGATCTGATGTCCCCTAGCTGCAGCCCCTGTCCCATCAACCCTTCCTGCCCCTTTCCATATCAGCAGGGCCCTGGCATTTCAGGCAGCCAGTTCCTGCTCATCTGGGCCATGAGCTTGGTCTTGCAAGTGATTCTGCAGAGCTGGGATTTCCACAGTGATGGAGTGCACCTCAGGACTCCTCCCTTCAAGTCCCCACCCCAAGTCCCCTTGGGAACTGTGAGCTCTACCCTCCCTTCACCCCTGTTTAGGTGTCTTCTTCAAAGGCCTGGAGAGAGCCCCTACACACCTCAAACACACACTGTGTCTTTGGGGGCTCCCAACTTTAGAAGATCCAAGTAAATTTCTGGAGCTTTTCAAGGGAAACTGGAGGGAGTAGTCTAATCTGGGGCATCTTTATAGCCCAGTAGGCAAACAGGCCTCGGGATGCCTCAGCTTCCCCATCTGGAAGAGGGAATAACAGTGGTAAGGGGTGGCATTTCTCCAGTCTTGCAGGGGACTGGGGCAGGGTGGTGGTGGTGCAAGAATGCCTTGCCACTTGATCACTCGTGCCCCCAAAGCTGGGGAAGGAGTCTCATTCTCTGGCTCTCTTGCGCACAGAATCCCTCCCCCAGCTCCCACCTGCTCCATCTCCCATCCTTCTGCACAAACCCTTTCACTTTTCTGTGTCCTTATCCACTTGGAAGCAAAGGAAGCTTAGTTCCCCTTTGCCTGCCCAGTCCTGCAGCCTGTGGATGGGGCCTCCAGGGTGTGACCTTGAGGCAGCCCTGGTCCCCCCAGGCCTCTGCATTGAACCAAGGTGGGGCTGGAAGGCTGGCAAGGCTGGATCTCGAGGTCCCCCTCCCCTGTTTCTCCTCCTTCTCTTCAACCCTGTTCTTCCTTCTCCCCTCCTTCTCCCCCTTCCTGTCCTTCTCCTCCAGCTCTGTGCTCTGCGTTTCCTCGGGCAATGACTCACACATTTGCCTCCCACCTGCACTGCCAGCTTCCCAAACCTTCATCCAAAGGGCCCCAGCATGAGCAGACTCCAGCCTTCAGAGATGCCCTGCTGTGGCAGCGGGTAGGGCCCCCCCGGGGCAACCTGCAGGCTGCAGCCAGGGAGCCCGGCTGGGCTGGGAGATTTCTGGCTCTCCCGGGGCCAGTGGAGAGGATCTAGTTCTGCCTTCTGATCTGGACTTACTCTGTGACCTTGGACTGGGTCCTTTTCCTTTCTGGCTTCCCTTCCCCTGTGCAAAATGTACCAGGCTGGAGTAGGGCCTGGACAGCTTTGCTGGTGTCCCCCAACACTCTGTTTTGAATGAAATGGATATCTTTTAATTATACATTGACAAATTATAGCTGTGTGTACAAAGGGTACAAAGTGATGCTGTGACCTCTAGCAGTGTGGGGTGACTGACCCCAGCACAGGTGGAGTGAGATGGGTCCAGATAGGAATGCACCCTCTTAGCCAAGGCTGGCTGGTCTGGTGGGGGTGCCTCAGGGGAGGCAGGGGCAAGTGTGAAGGCCAGGGTGGGGCTCAACACCCAGCACCCACCTGCCCCTGTGTCCCCTGAACTCTCAAGCCTGTGATTCAGGACAAATTAACCCAGCCTTGACCATGTGACCCAGGCCTCAGTCAATCACTGATCACATTCCTACGGCCATGAGGATTGGCGGAAAGACAGGCACGTGACCCAGTGGGAGCCAGTGAGAGGCCAGGAGCTTTGGTGGATGGGGTGGGGCTGGTTCGTGTTTCCCCTGACACCAGTAGGAGCCTGGGCTGGTCTGCTGCGGGAAACTGAGGCAAATGGGACTTCACTGCATCTACTGTTAGCTCAGCATCGACCACACACAGCTGTGGTTTCTTGCATGTTTTCTCATTTAGTGCTCAGACAGTTTTGCAGGGCGGGTATCACTGTCGGGTCCACAGGAGGAGGAGGGCGAGGTCCAGTCCACCTGGCCCAGCAGTGCTGCTGTCCACAGTGGGACATGCAGCCCCAGGTTCGGAACGACCAACCAGGAATGCTGATCTTCACCAGCTGCTGCGGGAAGAGCTTTGGGCCTGGTCTGGAGCCTGTGTCTGGACAGGATTAGAGTCCAGGGCAGCCACTATGCTTGGCTCTGTGTTGTCCTGGGCTGCCTGTAGGGGCTGGGGGGCTAACCTAGGCTCCTGACCTGTCTGCTGGGACTGGTGTGGGGCAAGGGGCAGTGTCCCACACAGGGCATAGCTGCCTGCCTGCACGGGGCCTCATGCACAGGACAGTGTCCCCCTCTGCCCAGAGCTCTCACTCTGTAGTGAGGAGAGCAAGGCTCGCCTGGTGCTGTTCCTTTCCTCTCGCCCCAGAGCCCCTTCCTATGGCCAGCAGGCCTGAGGTTCCTCTGGTGCTTCTTCTTGGTAACATGTCCACTCATATCTCTTTTAGGTCCCTGAGAGCACTCTGCTCTCCCCGCCTTCTCAGCCCTTGTCTCCTTCTGTGTTTGGAACATTCCTCCTTCCCTTGTCCCTGGGCTGGTCTGTCCCCTCTCAGATCTCTGCTGAGATACATCTTCTCCTTCTGGAGGCCCACTCCTCCCTCCAGCCCAGATGACCCTTGTCATTCTCTGCTCCTCCCTCCTCGCCATGTGGCCCGCTGGAACACGCCCCATGTGCCTACACACTTTAAGGCATCGTGCCTTTCTGGCCGACTGGGAGGGCAGATGGGTGGAGACCATATCGTTTTATTCACCTCCAGCTTCCCAGCAGCCCACACATAGCAGGCGCTTATTAAACACAGAAGATCTTGAGTGAGAGGGGTGGACTGAGGGCCTGAGATTTGCCTTGTGTGGCTGCGATCCTGGTGTTATCACAGTGCCACTGTGCCTCCTGCTTGTCGTAGCTGCACAGGGCCTGGGGGCTCTTGGGGACTGGCCCTGGGCTTCTAGAGATGTTTCAAGGATTGTGGTGACCCGAGCACCTAGCACCCAGCCTCATCAGAAGCACTATGTGTTCTGTGAAAGGGGGTCAGTCTGAAAAACTCTACCAGGTGGTGGAAAGTGACGGTGCAGAGTCTGGCATTAAAGGACCCCGTCACAGCTTTTCCTTCTCTGCTCCTGTTCAGCCCACAGTGGAGACAGAGAGGTGTCAGCTAATGCCAGGTGAGATGGGAGAGCACACAGGTTGGCACAGCTGGCTGTGAAGGGGTGGAGAGGGCTCGGGGGCATGATGGCAGGGTGCATGTGAGTTTGCAGGAGGATCACAGAGAGAGAAGGACATTGGTGTGTTGGCCTGTTGGCAGGAGGACCAGTCCCCAGGCTGAGAACAGCATGGGGAATGCCTCTTTGGGCATTAGGAGGAGGGGCGGGGGTAGTGTGGGCAGTGGGGTTAGGGGCAGACCTGGGAGGGGGTGGCGTGGGCATGAGTTTGGAGAGAGTCTGCCCAGAGGGAGATGGGGTAGCGGACATGATTCAGGGCCAGAGTGGGGGTGTCCACCAGAGAAGGCTGCCTCCGTTTCCAGGTAACCCTGATTTTCCAGCACAGTGTGAAAGGTCTCAGACCTGGGTACTGGGCTCAGCTCCATCACACAGGCTCTGTGTCCACACTGGTCAGACAGAGGTAATCTTCCTATTTTACTGTCCAGCACGGAGAGGGCAGGACAAGACAAGACAGCTGGCGCAACAGGTCGGCCTGAGAGCCATGGGGCTCTGAGAGGTGGTGCATTTCAGTTCCGTCACAAGGCCTCCTTTTAAAGGGAGCGTAAGGAGGATGAGGCCCCAAGGTGCTCCATTCCACTGCCACCAAGCTACTGTCTGCTCTTGGATAAGTCAGGGCACCACCCTGGGCCTTGGTTTCCTCATCTGTCA
Source organism: Perodicticus potto (assembly GCA_963574655.1). Classification (NCBI taxonomy): domain Eukaryota; kingdom Metazoa; phylum Chordata; class Mammalia; order Primates; family Lorisidae; genus Perodicticus; species Perodicticus potto. Next base: position 30,929 of record CAUYRH010154526.1, read on the forward strand.
ATTCTGAAGCCCTCTGGGATACCCTGGGCCCTGCCAGGGGGTGCAGAGCTAAGGAGCATCTCATCTGAGGGGGGCCCAGAGCTGCCCTGTCACCAGCCCAGTTGGAGTGTGTAGGAAAGCTGGCGGTGGAAGGGAGCACAGCCACCCCCTTCCCGGCAGGCTGTGTTCCTCGTTCAGCTCTAACTTCATTAAAACACCCAGCACTGATCCTCTTAGAGCATTTGTGGAAAGAAGGGCGCGTGAGGCGAAGCAGGAGGGGCAGCCGCAGCGCTGTCTCCGTGGGGAGCTGACAGAGCGATTTACATATTTATGAAATCTCCTCTATTCCACCCAGGCCCTGTGTGCACCAAGAGACGTCACATCTCATTTTAGGCTGGGGATCTGTGTTCCGGGCCTGAGCTCAAGCTGCCAGGGGGCCCTTCGGATATCTGGAGGTGACAAACAGCCCTGGACTGGGTCCCCGTCCCAGATCACAACCCTGGGCGGGTCACTTGGCCTCTTTGAGACCCTGTTTCTCCACAGATAAGATGAGGGTAGGCGGTGTCTATGGTGGCAGCTTCTGGGAGTGGTCCCACACTCCTGGTGTTCGTGTCTTATGAGATCCCTCTTACAGGAGACTGGACCCAGGGACTCACTTTGAACCAACAGAAGGCAGCAATGTGAGGGCTGGCACCCAAGATGGAGCTAGAAAAGACCACGGCTTTGTCTTATTCCCCCGTCCTCCCAAGTGCTGCAGCCAGACACCACTCGGTGGGCTGCTCTGTGGAGAGGGAGCCTCTGGCCAGTGGCCATCGGGGGACTGAAGTCTCGGGCTAAGAGTCTGTGAGGAGCTGAGTCCTGCCAGCACTGCGTGAGTGAGCGTGACAGAGCCTCTTGGTGGCGCCCCTAGACTGTGACCCAGCTAGGCCATGCCCAGATTCCCGATCTCAGACGTGTTGAGGTAATGAGACGTTATTTTGAGTCACTAAGTTTGGGGCTTAGTTGTTACACAGCAGCAGGTGACTAATTCAATATCTACCTCAAAGAGTTTCCTGGAGACTGCCCTGGGAATAGAACGCAGGCTTCATCGGTGCTCAGAAGAGGGGAGGGAAGGGCTGCCTCTCCGGCCGGTTGCAAGTCGTCTCTCCAGACGTAGCACAGGGGCCCAGTGCACAGTAGGTGCTGGGTCAGTCGATGCCTGTCACCAGGAATAACAAGTGCTCTCAGCACAAGCCTGGGAGTGGGCTGGGAGGTCAGCGTCCCTCCATCCTGTGGGCAGGCTCCCTGAAGAGTCCTGCTCCCATGGTCAGCAGTGGGACCAAAGCCCTCCCGGTGGTGGCTGATGACAGCCTCATTATCTGTCCATTTCTCCTGGGGGCTTCACCTTTTCATTGGTAAAGAAGGCAGTGGAGAGGCAATGACCCCTAGGCCAGCTCCTAACTCTGCGCTTTGGACTTGGACCCCACACCCAGCGTCACTTCAGCCTGTCCGCAGCTGGAACACAGCAGCTGCTCAGGAAACATCTGGATTAGGAATAAGCAGCCTGTTTGGAATTTTAATCAAAACCCAGATGGTGTGATCTGAAGGCGGGTTAAATGGTTTACCAAAAGTATTCACTTCTTTCCTGTTGGTGCCTGTGATAACCTCGCTTAGGGTCTCTTTTTGGTTTAAGGCACCACAGTTCCCCATGGGGAGGGTGCACATACTCCTCTATTTTGGCTAACGTTCTCTGCCACTGCTGGCCATGACCCCTATGGTGAAAGCTGGCTGTTGTTTAGGGTGACCGGATGGAAAGGAAGGCTCTTAGACACCAGGGCGCCTCCCATGGAACCCCACTCTGCTCCCTCTGCCTGCCTATGAGGATGAAGCTGTGGACCATGGGGCCACCTTGGGCAAATGTGCCAGGGCTCCCTCTAAAGCCTGAGCTGGGACGTCTACACCAGTGCTGTCTGGCAGAAATTTCACTGTGAAGATGGAACTGTGCCCTGTCTGTGCCGTCCAGTGTAGCAGTTACTGGCCACGTGTGACTGTCGAGCACTTGAAATGGGGCTTGTATGATGAAGAATTGGGTGTTAGTTTTATTCATTGCTACTTTAAATTTGAATTTAACTGGCCACCTGTGGCTAGGGGCTTCCCTCTCGGACAGCGTAGGTCTAGAATGAGGACAGAGCCAGCACTTTGGGGACCACATGTTCTTTATATCTGGAATCAGATCTTTCCAAGAACACTAAAAATAACCTTATAAAAAATAATGCTGAGAAAAGATGGATCTCACTGGGCCATGAGGAGCGGGAGGAGTTGCAAGAGCCTCTAATCCATCAAGAGATTTTGCCATCTGTCCAGGAGACTTTGCTTGAGGGGATAGAAAATTCTTGACTCGTCCCTATTTTTAACCGTGTTTGTCTTCAGATCTGTGAGACATCAAGAAATGAAGTGGGACGAACACACCTCACCGTGTCATTCCTGCTTACGGTAACTGGGGCCTGGACCCCACAAACTTCATAGCTACAGGGTCCTAGACCAAGGACCAACCCTCTGGGGCAAATAAGATCTGGGGCAGGGCGTGGGCAGGGTGGCCCTTCTGTGTGCTCAGCTAACCCTGAGCCCAGACACCCTCATCGTCACATTACCCGACCCACCAATGCCACCGACACCACCACCATGCCACCTCCTTTGACACGATGGTCCAAACCCAAATACCCCTACCTGTGCCACGAATGCTTGCCGCCCCTTGTCATTGCCACTACCATCCTCTTCCTCAGCCCTGTCCTGTATCTGCCACTCACTCCAGTTCTGGGACCCAGCTCTGCTCCCCTTGCTGTGCGGTTCCGGCAGGCTACTTGGGGTGAGGAGGTGGTTGCAGGTGCTCCGTGGGGTTCTCAAGGCTGAGAGCTGTGCCCTGCGGGGTCTCAGCAAACACTCAGTGATCTAGCGGTACGGCAGCTGAGGTCGGGGCAGGAATTAATATGATTAGGTGTTTCACACACGCAGTACTTCATTTAATTTTCAAAGTAACCCCATGGGGGGCTGTAATAATCCCACTCTCTGATGGAGAGCAGACTCACAGAGGTTAGAGTAAGTGGCTCAGGGCCACTCAGCTCACGACAGAGAGTGCTTGGCATGTATTTGACTGGAACAGAGTGTCAACAGCTACTCTGAATAGTGAGCAGACAAGCAATTGAAAGGGCTGCCAGAGGCTCCAGGCCCAGCTCTGGGTCATTCTGCCCAGAGCACCATGGAGGTCAGAGTCCTGGTAGCCTCCGGTGTCATTGGGCTAAAGGCAGAGAGCCTGGTTTTGGAGTTGACCCTCTCGTTGACCTTCACTCTGTGTCACCATCATCCCTATGTGGACACTGGGTGACAAGAACTATTTTATAGGTCATCTCAGGGGACTCCTCAGTTGAGGTCCTGCCTTGGACTCCACAAGGGCCAACCCATGACCACAACCCATGTAAAATGACCACATTGTGGAAATGGCAGGAGGGGTTCCGCCAAAGCCTGAGAGTACTAGGGCGGCCTGGGCAGCCTGGCTCCAGGATCCAGAGCAAGCAGACTTACAGGCTGTGAGCTGGCGGACAGGTCACCTCCAGGGCAGTGGCCTGGCTTCCGTTGGGGGAGGTGAGCTTGCTTGTGCAGACCAGGGACAGTAAGTGGCTGGACTCCAAACCCCAGTGCCCAGATCCTATGCCTGGAGTGTTGGTCGGGGGATGGGGCACAGCCACTCCGTCAGGGGGACACAGGCCACTCATGGGACTGTGTGTTCTCTGCCATGGTTGGGTGTCCTCCTCACTCCAGGGCTGAGCATCGAGGCATTGAGTGACCACGTGGCCTCCCAGAGCACTGAGTGGCCCCCTAGAATGTATAGGAGTCTCTGTGGGCCTCTGCCGGGGTGGTGGCAATGCGTGCGAGGCTCAGGGCTGCCGGGAGGAGGAAGCCCCTTTCTGGCTGCCAAGCCTGTGCTGGGGTAATTCCACCCCCACCTCTACTCACATGCACTGCGCCCGGAGCAGTGGTGACTTTGATTTAGTGGGTGCTGCCATTAGGCAGGCCATGTGCTGGGCCCTTACTGTGAAGCCACCTCCTGCCTCCCCTTATCCCATGAGATGGGTAAACTGAGGCACAGGTGGGTAAACTTGGCCGACCGCCGACCCGGCAGCTAGTGTGTGTCAGTTCTACTGCCCCTGTGACCTTGTTACTTGGCTTGCATTTGTCCACACCAGCCCAACTGGCCACTCGGACTGCTCATTCACCCTCAGGTCAGCCCGCACGCAGAAGATGCTGGCACTACGTGGAGGAGGTGCCTGGGCACAGAGAGGCGGGGACTCTCTCAGGCAGCTGAGTTAGGAAGTGGGGATCCAGAATTCACACCTAGGCAGTCTGGCTTTCTGCCCTATGGATTATCTGCCTGTGTAGACCCCTTGGGGCACCAGCCCGAGCCAGCAGCGGATCCCCAGGGCTCCGACTGAGCAGCCTGCAGACTGATGCTTTGCAAGGCTTTGAGCACCAGCAACCAGGACCATGGGTACTGAGGGTTAGGGTTAAAGTTAGGGTCAGGGTCTGCTGGGAGGATAGCAGGGGCGGGGTGTGCAGAGACAGCCACAGACTGGGGGTCTGGAAGCAGAGCGGTTCCCAGCTGCACAGATGGATGCGGGGTGCCCCCTCCCTCTGCGCATTCCTCAGGGAGAAGCTCAGCCTCCTGTCTTTCTCTCAGGCTGCTTTTGGGGGTGGGGCATGGAGCTCTGGGCTGGTAAGGGGGACAGCAGAGGGTCTGAGGAGGGACATTGGCACAGGAAAGAGAGGTGGTGGGACCCGGTCCTGCCTGGCCCTGGGGGGTGGGGCGGGGCGATGCCTGCTGTCCTCCTTCTGGTCCTCTCCCCTTTTCTGCCATAATGCCTGGCCAGGCACCATTCCCAAACGGTAATGCCAGAGCTTTACGGGCACTCGGATCCTGGGGTGCTCACATGGGTGGGGATGGCCTGGGGAGGCTGATCTGGGTGGAAATGTCCCTCCACCCCCTCCTGCTGGTCCTGGGTGCCCTGGACTCTGCCGCCTGGGTTTGGAAACTCGTCCCAATTGGGCCTATGGGGCTGCTGGTGTCCCCAAGACCCTTCTAGACTCAGCCTCACGTGGCCTCCTGCTGCCTGCACCTGCCCTGCTTTAGTGCCCCAGACGCCACGTGCCCCTGAAGTGCCACCTGTCCCTGTCCTCTCTGGCATTTGGTCATTCTCTTAGGAGGGCTCATGCAACATGGCCCCCTCCACCTTCCTGCCTGGATGCCAAGCGGACACCCTGGAGCACTGTGACGGTTTCAGCTTGTCACAGAGTAATGAGCAGGAGAGAATTCGGAGCAGGGCTTGCCTAGGGGAGGGGATTCCTCCAGAGGCCAAGGTGCTCAGGAGTGCACGGCTCACCCGTGTGTCTTGTCCCTTCATGCGGTCAGCCACACACAGGAGAGGATATCCATGTACGGGGGTTTCCCTGGTGGCAGAGAGAACTGGAGATGAGTGACAGTCTGCCAGACCCTCATCGCATCAGTCAAGTACATGAAGAGATGGTGACATTCAGGGGCCACAGGGAGAAACCAGGGGCTGGGTGTTTGGCCAAGACCTCTCTGAGCAGATGGCCTCTGTGCTGAGCCCTGAGATAAGGGAGCACCCTCTCTGTGCTAAGACCGGGACGGCATCCTGCAGCCCAGGGTGGGTACGCCCACAGTGGGGTCAGAGGCAGGCAGACAGTGGGGAGGCACAGAAAGGGATCCAAGCTCTGGGCAGGAGGGGACACGTTGGGAACAATATTGTGGTGTTGGGATCCAAAATTCAAGCAGGCCAAAGAGGCAGTAGTGGCGGCAGAGGCTGAGAACCAGCCGCAGGTGCGAATCTGAGGGCTGAGGCACTGAGGTGGCAGCACTGGAAGCAGACCCCAGGAGCGTGTCAGGGTGGAGGCACTCTGGGGGCAAGGACCGCAGTCCCAGCAATGAGGTCTGCTGGGGCCTGAAGACTCGGGGTTCAGGTGTGCTGGAGGGGAACCTACCCACCCTTCTGAAATGCAGACGTGGCCTCAGGTGTAACAGGGCCGCCACCCGCCCCAGCGCTTCCCAAGGCAAGTGAGCTGTGCGGTCGCCGGCCCTTGCAGCCTCTTTATCGGCTACAGCTGAGTGCCAGGCTGGGGTCTAATTGCCCTGTCATTGTGATCTCAGAAAAGGCTGCCACCCACGGGGGAGCCGAGCATGTCGCTTGCCGCCTTCCCCGATAAAATGAAGGAGGCTTTCTCTGCCTCCTTTGAACAGCCCGCGGGCAGGAAACCAGCAATTACACATCAAAGTGCCGTTTATGTGGCTGGGACTGGTGGTTCAGAGCTTACTCCTGAACGCGGTCTGAGGCAGCACGGTGACAGGCCACATCGCAGAGGGAGCCAGCCAACACCTGCAGCTGCCACCCGCAGCCGTGCCACCTGCACCCGAAGACAAAGGATGCCGAGGCTAAGGGTCTGACTCTGGGGACAGCAGAGGGTGCCCCTGGTGAGGAAGGGACTGTGGCATGAATGTTGAATGCATGTCATTTATGAGGCTCTATGCTGGGAGTCATGCTATGGGCCAGGGCATAGTCATGAATGAGGCTCAGCTGCCGCCAAGGGTCTTGCAGTCTAGAGTGGGATACAAGGCAAAAAAAGGTGAGTGTGGTGTGTGGTGGCCCAAGTGGAAGTGCTCACAGTGTATTGAGGAGGCGCAGAGGAAAGACGTCCTAGACAGGCTTCCCAAGAGAGGTGACACCCCATGGACCTTAAAGGATAGAGTGGGGAGGGGCTTCTGGCAGGAGTAAAAGCAGAAGAGAGAAGCGAGCTGGGTGCACTAAGCCCCTGAAAGGACGATGGAGCTGGGTGTGTGTGGAAGGTGGGCAGGGACTGGTCATGTGGGCTTCCTGTGCTGGCTGCAGTGGACAGAGTGGACACAACAGGCATCCTGGGCTCAGGATTTAGAACAAGCAGCCGATGCTCAGCTCCAGCAGGGAGACTAAAAGCCTCCCCGGGAGGCAGGACTGGGGCCGGCCTCCTGGCTGGAAGCCAGGGCTACCCCTCCCTGCTCCACCCTCCCTGCAGAAGGAAGCAACAAACTCACAAAACAAGACCCACTGGGGCCACCGGGGCCAGGCATAGGCCAAGGGAGGCAAGTAAGTGGAGGGATGCGGAGAGCCTTCCCTCTCGAGCCTGGCCTGGACCTGGGTCTGTGAGAAGCCCCCAACACCACTGTGAAACCTGGTGCTGTGGTTCTGGACAAAGCCGTGGAGGAGTGTGGAGGGGTGTCCAGGAAACCAGATAGAGAAGAGAGAAAAACAAAGAGAGAGACAAAGAAACACACCCCCCTGAGATGCTCTAGGAGCCTGCAAAGGAAAATTCCAAAATCTTTGCTCCTGAACTACAGCACTCACAGAGGCAGGGCAGGGTCAGGAGTGGCTTTGGCAGGTGCAGACAAGAGGCAGTGGCTGCATTGGAGCAGGAGAGAGGTGACAGGGGTGGAGGATCAACAGCCTTGATGACTGAAGGAAAGTGGGAATGGACACCCATGAATGGCCTCCGGGGATCTGGCTTGCTGTGATGGAGGGCAGTGACCGAGGGCCAGGTGTGAGTGGGTTGACAGCTCTTGGGCCACCTTTCTGCTCTCCTCCTGATATTACCTTCAGGTGAGGGACTTGAGTGATGCTGGGAAACTGGGGAGAGTAACGGAGCATGCTCTTCACCTTGGCCTGAGAGTGTGGCCTTTGTAAAAAAAAAAAGGTAATCAAAAATATCAATGATAGAAACATGAATTCGTTCCAGATAAAACCAATTTTTTAGAATACTCTTAGAAAAATTTTAAAATAAATACATTTTGGTTACTTAAAGAGATTGGCAAAGGTATAATTCTTATTCAGAAAACACGAGAAATTCTGGAGGGTGGGGACGAAAGCAGAAAAGGCACAGGATGCAATGGATGTGTATAACCCAATAAAAACCCAGATGTCAAAACAGGAAAGAGAGTTGTCAGAAACAAAAGGCATTAGCTGCCGTACCCCTCGGAATGATGCGGCGAAAGAGGGAGGTACTGATGGGAGACCACCCGCAGTGTGTCGTGGAGACACAGATGTGGAAAGAAAAGCCAAACCATCAACGAAGCTGGGGGGGAGACGTAGACCCTGGCGCTGGACAAAGAGGTAAGGAAATGATTCCTGAAGAGATAATGGCTCAAATTTTTCATAAATTAAAAGTCACATTAATCCTCAGATGGTAAGTGCCCTCTGAGAAACTGAGGCAGATAAACACAGAAGCACCATCCATAGCACTTTATCAAGACAACTGAGAATATAAAGGATGAAGAGGTGTGATGGTTACATTATGTGTCGACTTGACTGGGCTAAGGGATGCTCAGACAGCTAGGAAAACACAACTTTGGAGGGAGGGGGTGAGGGAAAGAAAACAAGAAAAGAAAAGAAAATAGTGACTAATTCTCACATAAACTGGATTCAATTTTGACCAAAGTATATTACTTAAACATTAATTTTGAATTCAACTTCTTAATATGTTGTTTAGGATATTGCATCCTCATTTATAAGTGAAATATGTTTGTAATTTCCCTTTATAAAAATATATTTTCTATAATTTTAATATCAGATGTATCCAGATTAAGTAGAATGATTTTGAAGTATTTCGTCTTTTTCTATTGTCTATAAGATTTGGCATGATCTGTTTTTTGAAAATATCTTTTACTTTTATTTATAAATATTAGTTGTCTATTTTTTGAGACTTTTGGAAAATAAAAATAAGAAGTTAACTGATGACTCCTTATTGAGCCTCAGTGTTAAAGCATTCTATAATAGACATACTCTTATCTGACAATGTGAATGTTACTTTCTTTGCATTATTATTATTAATATTGCTTAATATTTCAATGCAGTAATTATCTGATTTCTTTTCCAAATGTATTCATCTTCGTTCATTCTTTTCGAGGTTTTTGTTTCTAGTCCCTACCTTAAACATTGTTATTGTTATTAAATTTTAAGCCTTTTTAATTCTGTGAAGGCAAAAAGTGGAAACCTAATAAACACATGTAAATGTAAAAATAAAAAAAAATTTAAAAATTTAAAAAAGAATAAAGACTTTTGATATGATTCATTCAATTTCCTTGGTTACTCAATAGATCTATAAATTTGGTTGTTATATTTTCAAAGAAATGTTTAAGAATACTAAACATTCATCTCATTTGGCTAATTGATCACTTATTCCTTCAAAAGTGTTTTAATATATGAGGTTATTAAAATATGAAGAACTGGACTGAACTCCTAAATATAGTGTGGATTAAACAAAAGATATAAGATAGATAGAATAATTTAGAAATATACTGAAAATTAAATTTTGATTGTAAATATATGTACATCATTTTGAGAATGTAGTGGGTCGCTTCAAATTAAAATCTCAGATCTGTTATAGCTAGAGAAAATATATTTTAAAATAGAGGCACGCACCAGAACTAGATTTATTGTACCTTTTTCTCTGAATCTATCAAAGATTAATCCTGCAATGTTTAAATTTGAGGAGCCCATAAGTTCTTAGCTATGTGGATACTTTGAAAATTGTTAAAAATATGAGTAAACATGTTTGGAAGAAGCTGAGAATCATTACAATAGTAAGCACATGTTTGTCTCTGAGTCAAGTGATAGTTGAACATTGGAAGAAAAACAACTTAATTGAAAAACTTTTTACTTAAAACTAATGCTTTTTAATATTTCTAGAACTCATGTTTAGAATATGTAAAATTTAAAAACAATTGCCTTTTACATAATGCTAACAGTTAGGCATTAGTTTGGGTGAAGCTATCTTTTTATCTTCAAAAAATCCTAGGTATGAAAAGAACCTTACATAATAAGCTATTTTTCACCCTCTAAGGGAAAGAGCAACAAAGCCCTTCACCAAAAAAGAGCTGAACCCCTAAGAAGAGAGGATACAGGAACAAATGAAAGAGGAAAGGAGTGATCCCAATCACATTTACACGCAGCACTAGCTGTGAGGCTGTGTTCTGAAACTAGCTCTGGGCAGCATCCGTAGGCATCTTGACTGCAGGGACAGGGATAGGATTGCCACGGATGTTGGTTAGAAATGCAAAGAGAAGGAATTTCAGTACAAAAAAGGGAATTTAACACTTTACCTTTTAAACTCAAGATTTTAAAAACCTGTACCCTTGGCATGTTGGGGCAAAACCTGGTCTTGCTGCATTAGGAGTTAATGCTTCATAAAATATGTTCAGCAGTTCCATGCCAAGAAACCAGTCACTTTCATTTTGGAACTTACTAATGACTTCTAAAAGGTGTTTGAAATGATATACATAATTTTAAAGCCACATAATTTGTATTGCTGAGGTTTCAAAGAATCAAAGAAAGAAAATTATCTCAAGCTGAAAGCTTAACTACCATGTTTCAACCTGGAGGTACTTTCTAATCAGAAACTCTAATGGATCTTTGACAATAATGTTAGGAACAAAGTTGTTTTAACTCAGGAGGGTACCTACAAAATGAAAGCGAGTACAGCTAATTGCATGGTAATTGCTTTAAATACAATACCTGAAACATGGCATTAGTCCATTTGGGGGATGACAGAGGGTCATGGTGCTTTGGCTCACTTTATCACTGCAATTGGCAAGTAGGATTCAATTAATTTTCACATTTCCATACGAATGGTCTCATCTATGACGAGCATTTAATAAGCTTTTTCGTTTTATCCTATTTTATGAGTTGTTTACCTCCTGCAAGTGATATATTGGGTAGGGAGAACCACTTGAAAATAAATGCTGAGAAATATTCTGGAAAAATACTGTTTTCTACTGAAGTGAACAGATGAGGATTAACGCTGATGTATTCTGCTTAAATATAAGTTTCCTATGATGGTAAAGTAGATGGTTCATGTTGTTCCTTTCTACTTCTCCCTCTTTCAGCGAACTTCACACATTTCATTGGCAGCTTTCCAATGAGTTATTTTTAAATGGGTCTGAGTTAAAGTCCTACATTGGGCTTTAAATGCCTAATTCTGTGGTGTTACTCTCTGCAAAGATAAGGTACAATTAAAATAATAACTGTTCTCAAAGAATAATAAATGCTAAAAAATGAATTGCTATTTGAAAGATATCTATATGATTCACAAGGCGCTTTCACAAATATGATGTTATTTCTTACAACAAAACTATGAAGTACGTAAGGAAAGATTATTCTCTCTATGTCATCGCTAGCTCATTGAAAATCAGGAAATTTGGGATTTGTCTTTCCCCAAAGTCATACAACCTGAAGATAAGTGGAAATAGGATCCCAATGCAATTCTTTAAGTACTGATTCGAAAACATTTTTCCCTATCCAATTCTGAATTAATTTCTTAATAATGTTGTATAGAATAATAGCAATTTGAGAAAAAAGGGAGGCACAAAGGGTAAGCTAACATTTGTTGCACTTTAGACTCTGTGCCAAGCTGGTTATAGGAATTCCTCTCCTTTTAAAAATCCTTTTGAGATATTCACTCAGAAAGCACATTTCATACTAGACCAGCAGTTCTCAAACTGTGGGTTGTGACCCTTTTGTAACAATGAAAATATATCACGGCTTTAGGAAGGTTGAGAACCACTGTATTGGACCAAAAAACTCATTATTTTTTCTCTAATGTTATAATTTTATAGGCTGACCTTAGTACAGAAATTACAGGACTCTTTTCCTTTGTTTATCAGTTTCCAAAATAATGATTCTTTTGCATCTTTTGTGTCTTCCCAAGGTGACCAATAGATATTTGCTTGCTTTTTATTTTTTTAAATATTACTGTGAACTCATGGATTTAAATTTCACTTGCATGCTTTAATTAATTTCAGTGAGTATCCCAGTTGGATCCCAAATGGGCACTAAGGAATGCTCACTTTTTTTGGATACTAACTTGGTTGCATATTTCTATGATTTACAGAAATATGATAGAAAATAAAAAATATTAAATAACTTCCTTTTCATCCTAAAGTTAATTATTATAAACATCAGAATAAACTGAATGACAGAAACATAGAAAATATGTTTTATGTGTAAATACTAGTTTGCTTTGTTGTTACTAGCTTTTTTTCATGTTTAAAATAAAATATCATATGCCATAATTTATTTATCCATTTGGAGACTTAACATCTTTTGCATTTGCCTGGATGGATTTGGAGAACAACCTCCTGAGTGTCATAACAATGGAAAAACAAGCATCCAATGTACTCAGTACTAATAATGAAACCAGCAGATGTACAATTACCCACATAAGGGAAAAACACAATTACATTCAAGAAGTAGGGAAAGGGGGAGGAGGGAAAGAAAAAGAAGGAAGAAAGGGGATTAGTGTGTTCTTACCTAAGAGGCACAATATAGGGAGGTGTATATAGCACACCTCCTGGGTGAAAGGTTCAACTATAACTTAGACTTTACCTAACAAATGCAAACAATGTAACCCAATGGTTTGTATCCCTTATATTAATCTGAAATTTTGAAAACATTATCAAATTATTGACCTAGAAAGTTCTTCCCCTCATGAAGTGGGTTATTCTGTGCCTTCCATAAGTAGAACAATTTCCATTTGTGTTCTGAAAAATTGCTCTAGGATATATACAAGCAACTTGTCTATTAACCCCTGAGCTAGACATTTTCTTAAAATTTTCAAGACATTAATGTGCTTTTTTAAAAAAATATGATTGGGGGCTTACCACTGAAACAATGGCCTAGTCATGAGAAAACAAAGACAAAGAATTGTGTCTTTCAAAATCAGTCAGTTGATTAAAATATTATCAAAATGATTTCACAAGCTAAATAAAACATCATGAATTCATTCTCACGTTTCTACTAATTAACTTTAGAACTACCAGAAGTTACTTACTATTTTCTATTTTCAATCTCTTTATCTCTTCCTCAATGCTGAACATTTTTGTTCTTAATGTCACCATCATAATTTATTCATTTTCTTAACTACCTAATACACACAGGAAATTATCAGGATAACAACGCTAGAATTTCTAATAACTTTTTAAGTTGTTTATATTTAATTTTGGTAGTTCTTCTTCTGTTTAATATAGCCTAGAAGGATATAGGTAAAAATTATGGTGTTTTAAAATCAATTGGAATAACATCCCTATGTGGCTGTGCCACCACTCAGTAACAGTTTAAGTTACGTGTTCATTTTTATTTTATATTTTAGCAATTGCTTTTTCATTATTTACTTTGCTCCATGATTACCTAAAATATTATGGGGCTCCAAAATCAAAGCTACAAAACAAGATCTATTCAACAAAATTTGGTTAGTATTCTATTTCATCGTCACCCCTCCACCACTGAAAATCTAAGCATTTTTAAAACTATATAGTTGACTTCTAAATTTTTTTAGTTATAAGATGATAGCTGATTTTAGACAAATAGATAGATAGGTTGATGCCATTTATTTTTCTTAAGTAAGCAATACCATTGTATACACAATTTCCTCTAATTTGTTTCATTAAGTTAATAATATATCCTTAGTGGCATTTAGAGATACTCTTCACTAACTTTTACAGCAACATGTATTTCCATTGTATGTATGTATTATAGCTAATCAACTAGGTCCCTGTTAATGAATATTTGGATTTCTGCAAATAATTTGCTATTATAGGTAGTGCTGCAATGAATCGTTTGTAGAAAATATTTCTTTTCTGTATTTTTCTAATATAATCCTTGGAATAAGTTCTTAAGTAGAGTGTTGGGCCAAACAGTAAAAGAGTACATGATTTTTCTCCATATTGTCAAATGCCTCTACAAGAGAGGGATTTCTTTTATATTTTCACCTTTCCAAGAGAAATGAGTGAGAGGGCCTATTTCACATAACCCAGTCAACATTATAGGTTATCCAAATTTTTTATTTTTACAATCTTATTAGTAAAATACGTAATTATTATAGTAGTCTTTTGTATTTCACTTTCATGAATAATACGGGGCATTGGTTAAAGGGCTTTTTCATTTCCTTTTTATTGCACTTCCTGCTCCTATGTTCAACCTAGTTTTAGAGAGTTGTTGGTCTTTTCTCCTATGGTTTTATTTCTTTGTATATTTTTTAACTGTCTTCTTTTTTTTTCTTTTCTTTTTTTAGACATGGTCTCACTCTGTTACCCAGGATGGAAAACAGGGGTGCCATCATAGCTCACTGCAATCTCGAACTTGTAGGCTCAAGCAATTCTCCTGCCTCAGCCTCTGGAGTAGCTGGGACTACAGGTGTGTACCACCAAGCCTGGCTAATTTTGGGGGGTTTTTTAGAGATAGTGTCTTAGTATGTTGCTCAAGCAGGTCTTAAACTCCTGGGATCAAGCAATCCTGCTGGCTTCAGCCTCCCAAAGTGCCTAAGCCATTGGTTTTTTTTTTTTTTTGCAGTTTTTGGTCGGGGCCAGGTTTGAACCCACCACCTCCAGTATATGAGGCCAGTGCCGTACTCTTTTGAGCCACAGGCACCGCATTGCCTAAGCCATTTTTTTATTATGATAAACACACAACATATAATTTACCATTTTAACCAGCCATTTTTAGTGTCCTGTAGTGTTAAGTGTATTCACAATTTTGTGAGACATCTCCAGAACATTTTTATCTTGCATATCTGGACTCAATACCCATTAAGCATCTTCACAACCTTCCTCTTGGTGCCTTGTAACCACCATTCTGCTTTTTGTTTCCATAATTTTGAGTACGTTATTTCCTCATGTAAATGGAATCATACAGTAGGTGACTGGCTTATTTCACTTAATATTGTGTCCTTAAGGTTTGTCCATGTAGCATATTGCAAGATTTCCTTTTTTAATTTTTAATTAATTAATTTATTTATTTATTTATTTATTTTTTGAGACAGAGTCTCAAGCTGTTACCCTGGAGAGAGTGCCGTGGCATCACAGCTCACAGCAACCTCCAACTTCTGGGCTCAAGTGAGTCTCCTGCCTCCGCCTCCCAAGTAGCTGGGACTACAGGCGCCCGCCACAACGCCCGGCCATTTTTT
>CAUYRH010154531.1:0-21423 GCA_963574655.1 Perodicticus potto
TTGTGGCGGGCGCCTGTAGTCCCAGCTACTTGGGAGGTGGAGGCAGGAGACTTGCTTGAGCCCAGGAATTCGAGGTTGCTATGAGCTGTAATGCCACAGCACTGTATCCAGGGTGACAGCTTGAGGCTCTGTCTCAAAAAAAAAAGGATAAATGGTCAAATTGTTAGTTCTGGATTAGAGTAAACAGCCATTCACCAAAATAGAGAATATAGTAGAGAGAGGAGCAGGTTTCAAAGAAGATGAGCTGGGTATTCCCTGGGTCAACTGAGTTGCCTTGAGATAATCCAAATGGGGATGCCCAGGCAGTAGCTGGACATACCAGACTGGAGCTTAGCAGAGCAAAGAGATGTAGAGCTGGAAACTAAGGCTTGGAGACAACAGTGTAGTAGGTATGGGATTGGACTGAGGCCTTTCAGGAAGGAGATACAACGAGCAGAGCGGCGCCTGTGGCTCAGTGAGTAGGGCACTGGCCCCACATACCGAGGGTGGTTCAAACCCACCCTGGCCAAACTAGAACAAAAAATAGCTGGGGCATTGTGGTGAGCGCCTGTAGTCCCAGCTCCTCGGGAGGCTGAGGCAAGAGAATCACCTAGGCCCAATAGGTGGAGGTTGCTGTGAGCTGTGACACCATGGCACTCTACCGAGGGTGACAAAGTAAGACTCTGTCTCTTAAAAAAAAAAAAAAAAAAAAAAAGAAGTAGGGAGCCAGCCCCATATACCAGAGGTGGTAGGTTCAAACCCAGCCCCAGCCAAAAACCGCAAAAAAAAAAAAAAAAAAGAAAAGCAGAAGGTCAAGATCAGAGTCTTGGGAAGTCCTTGTGCTTACAAGGTGCTGGAGGTAGAGAGGCCTAAGAGCTACCAGCCAGGTAAGAGGATAGCCAAAAAAGGAGACTACCAGGAGGAAGGGATACCAGTATCAGGCATTATAGACAGAGGCCAGTAAGGTAGAATAAAGAAAAAGTCCTGTGGTGGTCCTTCATCTGACCAATGTCAGGGCAAGAGATGGGAGGATGGGTTAACTGCAGTGGGTTGAGAAGTAAATTGGAGGTGCAAAAGGAGAGGAATGAGTGTAGATGGCTCTGTCTTAGCTTTGGAGGGAAGCAGATAAAGGTTGCTACAGGAGCACAGGGCAGAAGATGCTTAGGATGGAGCCAGTAAGTCATCTTGTGGTTGGGGAAGGGACAGGTGAATGCTACTGTGGATCCTGAAAGGGGGAGGTGTCACCCCAAGGTTAGCCTTTGCCAGCTTTTTGTATTCTGGAACAGGAAAGAAAGAAGAAAGGGTAAGGGCAGATATGTTTCTTGGTGGTGAAATAAAGTGATTAGCACCTGGTGACCTTGATTGCTTATTAAATTAGAGGTAAAGTGGTCTGCTGACTATGAGGGGGAAGCCAGTAGGTCAGAAACTTAGAAGGAGGGTGGCGCCTGTGGCTCAGTCAGTAAAGGGCTGGCCCCATATACTGAGGGTCGTTCAAACCCAGCCCCGGCCGAGCTGCAACAAAAAAATATCCGGGTGTTGTGGCAGGCACCTGTGGTCCCAGTTACTTGGGAGGCTGAGGCAAGAGAATCGCCTAAGCCCAGGAGTTGGAGGTTGCTGTGAGCTGTGTGACGCAACGGCACTCTACAGAGGGTGACAAAGTGAGACTCTGTCTCTACAAAAAAAAAAAGAAAGAAACTTAGAAGGAATAGAGACAGTGAGAAGAATGGGAGAGCGAGCTGCCCAAGGACACAGGAAGGGCTGCTGAATGAAGTTGAAGTTTCTGATTTGTGGCTCGACACCTATAGTGTATGTCTGCCATATACACCAGAGCTGGCAGGTTCAAACCCAGCCCAGGCCTGCCAAACAACAATGACAAGTACAACAACAAAAAAAATCTAGGCATTGTGGTGGGCACCTGTAGTCCCAGCTACTTGGGAGGCTGAGGCAAGAGAATCACTTAAGCTCAAGAGTTCGAAGTTACTGTGAGCTGTGACACCATGGCACTCTACCAAGCGTAACATAGTGAGACTCTGTGTCAAAAATGTTTCTGATTTGTGTCAGAAACTGAATTTGCAGGGGCACTGTAAGCTGGTTGTGATTTAAAAGAAAAATCATTTGGCATCCCAAATATAGAAGCAGACAGGGATTTTTATCATCTTTTTTTTTTTGAGATGGAGTCCTACTTGTCACCCACGCTAGAATGCAGTGGCTTCATAGCTCACAGCAACCTCAAACTCCTGAGCTCAAGTGATCCTTCTGCCTCAGCCTCCTGAGTAGCTGGGACTACAGGTACCCACTACCACATCTGGCTAATTTTTCTTTTTTTCTTTTTTTTTTCTTTAAGTAGAGATGAACTCCTGAGCTTAAGGAATCCATCTGCCTCAGCCTCCCAGAGTGCTGGGATTTCAGGCGTGAGCCACCATGCTCAGCCCAAGAGCAGAGAGTTTAAATGGTCAGGATTAAATTAGGCTACACGCAAGTGTCTGAAGAGGGTGGAAACATGGTAGTGTCCTTGGGGCTGAGGACTGGGAGGCTAAGCTGCTGAGTAAGCTCCTGGAGATGCCCATGGCTGCAGGATTGGAAGCAGAGGACAACGGGATCCTGAGCTAGACCCTCAGTGACATGAGGTGGGCAGGTGCAGCAAAGAAGGAAGAGAAGAATAAATTGGCTCGGCGCCCATAGCACAGTGGTTACAGTGCCGGCCACATGCACCAGGAGTGAAGGGGCCGGGACTGGGGAGAGGTTGGAGTGCTCGGGCAGGTTGAGGCTGGCGGGTTCAAACCTGATCCAAACCAGCTAAACACCAATGACAACTGCAACAAAAAATAGCCAGGTGTTGTGGAGGGCGCCTGTAGTCCCAGCTACTTGGGAGGCTGAGGCAAGAGAATCGCTTAAGTCCAAGAGTTTGAGGTTACTGTGAGCTGTGATGCCATGGCAATCTACTAAGGGTGACAAGGTGAGACTCTGTCTCAAAAAAAAAAAAAAAAAAGAAGGAAGAGAAGATGCAATAAGTACATGGTACGACCTTTACAGAGTTTGGGCGAGGGGACTTCTAAGAGGGCAGCTGAGGCATAGGGAGGCATCACTGGGAAGCCTAAAGAATTCTGAGCCCTCCCAGCAGTTGTCAGGGCCTCAGCCATGGCTGTGTCACTTTCTTTTTATTTATTTATGTTATTATTATTATTATTTTGTAGAGACAGAGTCTCACTTTATCGCCCTCGATAGAGTGCCGTGGCATCACACAGTTCACAGTAACCTCCAACTCCTGGGCTTAGGCGATTCTCTTGCCGCAGCCTCACGAGCAGCTGGGACTACAGGCGCCCGCCACAATGTCCAGCTATTTTTTTGTTTTGCAGTTCAGCGGGGCTGCGTTTGAACCCACCACCCTCGGTATATGGGGCCAGCACCCTACTGGCTGAGCCACAGGTACCGCCCCTATTTTTTTTTTTATAGACAGAGACTCAAGCTCTGGTGGTTCGAATCTGCCAGCCTTGGTGTATGTAGCCAGTACCCTACCCACTGAGCTATGAGCGCCACCTCACTTTCCTTTTCAGATCTGCTTTTTTTTCAAAGTACCACTCTTTTGTGCTTTTTTCCTTGACACCCCCCCTCCCCCCACCACACACACACTTCTCTATTGAACAAAGTACCTCTCTTACATACCAAAGCTACCAAGGACAGTTAAATAAATGATTAAATCAAGAACAAGGCTACTGGGGCGGCATCTGTGGCTCAAAGGAGTAAGGCACAGGCCCCGTATGCCGGAGGTGGCAGTTTCAAACCCAGCCCCGGCCAAAAACTGCAAAAAAAAAAAAAAAAAAAAAGAATAAAAAGATCAAGGCTACTAATGAAAGACAATTAAGTGTTTCTCTGAGCCTTAGTCATTGATTTTGATTGAAATCACTATGTTTCAGGGCGGTGCCTGTGGCTCAAAGGAGTAGGGCACCAGCCTCATATGCCAGAGGTGGTGGGTTCAAACCCAGCCCCGGCCGAAAACTGCAAAAAAAAAAAAAATCACTATGCTTCATTCTTTTGTTTAGAAAATATTTTGGGGAACTCGGTGCCCATAGCACAGTGGTTACAGCCCCAGCCACATACACCAGGGCTGGCAGGTTCAAACCCAGCCCAGGCCTGCTAAACAACAATAGCAACAAAAAAATAGCTGGGTGTTGTGGCAGGTGCCTGTAGTCCCAGCTACTAGAGAGGCTAAGGCAAGAGAATTGCTTGAGCCCAAGAGTTTGAGGTTGCTGTGAGCTATGATGCCACAGTACTCTACCAAGGGCGACACAATGAAACTCTGTCTCAGAAAAATAAATACATAAAAAATATTTATTTGATCTCCAACTATGTGCCGGACACCATTGTAAGCAAGCAACATGGACACATCTTCTTTTCTTTTTTTTGAGACAGAGCCTCAAGCTGTCACCCTGGATAGAGTGCAGTGGCACTCTAGCTCACAGCAACCTCTAATTCCTGGGCTCAAGCGAGTCTCCTGCCTCCGCCTCCCAAGTAGCTGGGACTACAGGTGCCTGCCACAGCGCCCGGCCGGTTTTTTTTTGGTTGCAGCCGTCATCGTTTGGCGAGCCCGGGCTGGATTCGAACTCGCCAGCTCGGGTGTATGTGGCTGGCGCCTTAGCCTGTTGAGCCACAGGCGCCGAGCTGACACATCTTCTAATATGCAGTTGATACGTGACATGAAAAGAAAGTAAGGCAGGTGTATGTGTACATGAGATGTCACATGGGATATTTAGGGATGGTATTTCTGAGGAGGTGACATTTGAGCAGAGACATGAAATGAGGGAACAAGTCACGTAAATATATGGGGGAAGAACATTGCAGACGTTGGTAGGTGCGAAGGCTATGAGGCAGAGGTGTGCTTGTGTGTAGTCCAGGAATAGCCAGAGGCCAGTGTAGTTGCAGTACACAAGCCAAGGGGAAAGTAGTGGGAGATGAGGCTGGAGGACGGGGCAGATCTGAACAGCTGATGCAGAGCCACCCAGCCTATTTTGTGGAATGGTGTGAACTGATTAAAAGTTTAAAAGACTCCCCCGGCTGCTATGAGAGGAAGAGAATGGGAACAGAAGGAATCAGTGCACAGGTTCTACTGTAATCTAGACAAGAAATGATAGCGGGCTGGGTGCCATGGCTCACGCCTATAATCCTAGGACTGTGGGAGGCGTGGGTGGATTGCTTGAGCTCACGAGTTCGAGACCAATCTGAGCAAGAGTGAGACCCCATCTCTACTAAAAATAAAAAAAGTGAGCAGGAGGATGGCTTGTGCCCAAGAGTATGAGGTTGTTGTGAGCTATTATGCCATGGCAGTCTACCGAGGGCAACAAAGTGAGACTCTCCCTAAAAAAGAAAAGAAAAGGGGGTGGCATCTGTGGCTCAAAGGAGTAGGGCACCGGCCCCAGATGCTGGAGGTGGCAGGTTCAAACCCAGCCCCAGCCAAAAAAAAAAAAAATTGATATATATATATATATATATATATATATATATATATATATAATAAAAGAAAAGGAGCGGCGCCTGTGGCTCAAGGAGTAGGGCACTGGCCCCATATACTGGAGGTGGTGGGTTCAAACTCGGCCCCGGCAAAAAAAAAAAAAAGAAAGAAAGGAAATGATAGGCATGGTGGCAATGGAGGTAGTCAGAAGTGGCCTGATTTGAGACAGGTTTAAGTTTACACAGATGGAAGATCTTTGGTGTGATTGATGTTGAACAAATGCTTAATCCAAGACTGACATCTTTGGCCTTTCAGTTTTCTTATCACAATGGCCTACAACAGAGCACTCAGGGAACGCATGTGCCCTCAGAAGTAGAGAACCCAGGTGTGGTCAGGAGTGAAGACAGTTGAAGGGTGTTTGTTCTCCTTCAGGCAGTGAATAAATGCGGCACATGTACAGATGCTCCTTGACTTACAATGGGTATGTCTCCATAAACCCATTGTAAGTTGAAAATATCATAAATCGGGTGGCGCCTGTGGCTTATCGAGTAGGGCGCCAGCCCCATATACTGAAGGTAGAGGGTTCAAACCTGGCATCGGCCGAACTGCAGAACAGAAAAATAGCCGGGCGTTGTGGCGGGTGCCTGTAGTCCCAGCTACTTGGGAGGCTGAGGCAAGAGAATCGCCCAAGCCCAGGAGTTGGAGGTTGCTGTGAGCTGTGTGACGCCACAGCACTCTACCCAGGGTGATAAAGTGAGACTCTGTCTCTACAAAAAAAAAAGAAAAAAAGTAAAAAGAAAATATCATAAATCCTGGGAGACTGAGGTAGGTGGATCACTTGAGATCAGGAGTTTGAGAACAGCCTGATCAAGAGGGAGACCCAGGCTGGGCATGGTGGCTCATGCCTGTAATACTAGCACTCTGGAAGTCTGAGGCAGGTGGATTGCCTGAGCTTACAGGTTCGAGACCAGCCTGACCCAGAGCGAGACCTCATCTCTAAAAGTAGACAGGCATTGGTGGTGAGCACCTGTAGTCCCAGCTACTTGGGAGGCTGAGGCAAGAGAATCACTTGAGCACAAGAGTTTGAGGTTGCTGTGAGCTGTGACACAACAGCACTCTACCAATGGTGACATAGTGAGACTCTGTCTCCAAAAAAAAAATAAAGAGGGAGACCCCCATCTCCACTAAAAATAAAAAAACTAGCTGAGCATAGTGGTGTGTGCCTATAGGCCCAGCTACTTGGGAGGCTGAAGTAAGAGGGCTGCTTGAGCCCAGGAGTTTGAGGTGGCTGTGAACTCTGATGCCACAGTATTCTACCCAGGGTGACAGAGTGAGACTCTGTCTCAAAAAAAAAAAAAGAATTTGTCCTGGGAAGATAAGCATATGTTACTCCTCTTCCAGGCGCAACCAAATCCCATTCTGAAGTGTTTAAAAGCAAAGTTTTTTGTTTTTTTTTGAGACAGAGCCTCAAGCTGTCACCCTGGATAGAGTGCCGTAGCATCACAGCTCACAGCAACTCCAATTCCTGGGCTCAAGCGAGTCTCTTGCCTCTGCCTCCCAAGTAGCTGGGACCACAGGCGCCCGTCACAGTGCCCAGCCATTTTTTTTTTTTTTTTGGTTGCAGCCGTCATTGTTGTTTGGCAGGCCCAGGCTGGATTCGAACCCGCCAGCTCCGGTGTACGTGGCTGGCGCCTTAGCCTGTTGAGCCACAGGCACCGAGCCTAAAAGCAAAGTTTTGACATCAGGCAGACCTAGGACAGCACATGAGAAGCTCTTACAGAGTAGTGGGCCCAGTCTAAGGGTCGCTCGTCTCCCAGACCTGTGCCTGTGGCCCTGACCTGACCCTCCAGAGCACAGAGCAGCACCAAGAACATACATTGTAAGTCACCACACCCAGAGGCACATCCGGAAAGCCAGCCCTTCACTCCCCTGCACCCTGTTTCTTGGTTTCTTCTTCAGGAAGATGTTATGAGAGGGATGCAAATCACAACTGAAGGGGGAAGAAGGTGACTGGCTGCTGGGCCTAAGGGCTGGGGAGGAAGTAGGAGCCCAAACCCAGAACCGACACAGAGGCAGAGGTGGGTACTCCAGCCTGGCAGCTTCAGACTGGAGGCTGAGGCTGGGTCTCCCAGGACAGACGTGGAGTCAGAGTGGGAGTGAAGGGGCCAGGACTGGGGAGAGGTTGGAGTGCTCAGGTAGCTTCCTCCTAGGCTAGCCATGCACACACATGCTCTCCCTTCAACACGAGGACTGCTTCTACCAAGCATTGGGATCATTCCCTGAGGCTCCTGGGAGCCTAGTACCAGGGAGGGAGTTTATGAGGAGATTTGGCCCACAGAGACCACAGGTGCCCACAGCAGCAAGAAAGGTTTACCTGGTGAGTGTCCTGGGCCCAAATGACTCTCTCTCTGGGTCACTTACTGTGGCCTCAGACGGGAGACTGATTAACTGAATACCTGGGCACACAGAAACCTGGAAACAGTGCTGACAGTCTCTGAGCTCTGGGATTCAGGAGGCGTGAGACTGTAAAGAGGAAGTTGGCAGCTGTGGATTTCAGGAGTTGCTGGCTCCTTTGGTTTCCCAGGGACGTGTCCCTGCAGATCCCCAAGTCCCAAAGCTCCCACTTGGATGCCTTGCCTAGGTTAGTAGAGTCACAGGCCAGGGAGGTTGGGACTGTGGCAGGGGGAAAAGCAGTGTGTGTTCTCAGCCTGGCTCACTCTGGAATTCACAGTCCTCAGCTCTCTTTGGGAACCCAGGCAGACTGGGGGGCCCTAGCTGGTGGGACTGGGTAGGAGCAGTGAGTGGGGGAGGCTGGAAACTGTTCAGTCTCTTTCTTTGACAGCTGATATGTTCCAGAGCTGGTGCCCGCAGGGCAAAGGAAATCAGAGCTTCCCCCTCACACATCTTTTTCCCATTTTGTTCCTGCTGCCCAGAGAAACCCATTAGGGCTAGGTCA
Organism: Perodicticus potto; assembly: GCA_963574655.1. Taxonomy (NCBI): domain Eukaryota; kingdom Metazoa; phylum Chordata; class Mammalia; order Primates; family Lorisidae; genus Perodicticus; species Perodicticus potto. The sequence goes on from CAUYRH010154531.1 coordinate 8,382, forward strand.
GTCTGGGGCCTCCCACCCGCCCATCTCTCCAGCCCTGCTATAAACAGGGGTGGGGGTGGGTGGGGTCACTGGAAGGACAAGGCCCTAGCCTGGCTAAAGGACCAGACTCTGAACTCTTATATCCCTTCTTAAATCTCTGCCTGCTCAAGATAGGGGGTGGGGGCAGGGACCAGGAATCTGGGCTCCTGGGGCCCTCCCTTATTCTGCTCAAATCCCCCGAACCTCTGACTATCTCTAGGAAGTCTAGCTCATTAGCCCCCCAAGGAAAGGGCCTGTCAGGTTGCCAGCCAGTCCTAGGTCTGTCTGCAGCAGGAAAGGCCCTGGGGTTGGGGAAGCTGGTCCTTATTACCTGACTCCTGGGACTCCATTCTCCTCCCTGGAGCCACCAGGACAACTGGTATCCATAGGCCCCCGGGAGCCAGGCTGATGGCTAAACTTCCCAGTATCTGAAGACAACAGCTGCATTTGGGGGCTTGAAAGAAGAAGGGAATTGGAGCCTTAAGGAGCCCTGGAGAAGAGTTCTGCTCAGGCTGACCTGTCAGCCCCTTCTACCCTGCCCCCCAGGGACAGTGCATCCAGTGTCCTCTTTCTGCCCGCATCCAGAACTTCAGAGCCCAGAACTGGGCCCCACTCAGTCTCCTTTGAGACCTTGCCTTCCTCCTGTCTTCTTGCCTCTTTCCTTGTCAATCTCGGAATCTGGTTATCTGGCCCCGTGCCCAGCCAGCTTGCAGCCATCTCTTCTTTCTTCCTCTAGAAACTCCAGCTCATCTCAGTGCCAGGGGGAAGGGGGAAGGTCCCTGGACCCTCTATCTTCTATTTCCCACCTTCAGAGGGTAGTAGAGGAGGCATCTGAGAGGTGGCACCTTGCACTATAGTGGCAGGGAAGGAGACTTTTGCAGGCTGTGCATCTTTTTCAGGTATCACAGGAACCCAGGTGTTCAGCCTGCCAGACTTGCTGTGCCTACACCTTTTCCCTCCTGATCTGGGCTGCCAGGGGTTAAGGGGCCAGTGCAGGGGAGGGGATGGGAGGGACAGAGGTCCTAGGAAGTGGGTTGTAAAAGCCAAAGAGTTTAACTACAGGTCACATCATGGTTCCAACTGACTTCTCCATGCAGGGGACTGAAACCTAGTCTGGACAAGTTCTCAGCCAGTGCATCCACACCTCCTCCCTCTCTCCTCCCTTGGCTCAGCCAGCTCAGCCCAGCCCTGAGGAAAGCACTGGGAGCTGAGGCTGGGAATGAGGTGGCAGAGCCAAAAACAACAGGGGCACCGGCACCACCGCCTGGATACTCTGCAGACCCCCTACTGGTGCAGTGATCCTGCTATCTGATCCTGCTTTGGCAGTCAGTTCCCTTCCCCCAATCTGCGCTCCTGTCTCTACTGGGCCACACCTGCCTCTGTTTGCCAGGTCTCAGGGCTATCTCTGGAGAATTCTGTCATTCAACTGCCCCTTTCCCTTTCCCCAGGTCACTCGAGATTCTCTGCCCTTAACCTCCCTACTTTGCAGGGTCTCTCCACTGCACCCAGATGTTTTTGGGACATGAGTTGCCTCCTTTCTAGATCTCTGACCCTGTCTCCCAGCTCACATTTCAGTTTGCTGGAAGTTCTTCTTTGGTTTAACTCTCACCTATCTTGCTGCAAGGGCAATTTCATTTAGGACAAATCAGAACATGGCCTCACCTGATTTGAAAAGGGCTGGGTCCCTGAACCCAGTCAGACAGATGAGAACTCAGTACTCCACTCTGAACTGAGAACTGGGCCAGACTTAGAGGCAGGACACTTGAGTCTAGGCTCTGTGCTAAGGGGAATCCTGAGGGCTCAAGTGGCTGGGAAATACAATGTCGTGCCCTAGTGGCTCCCAGCCCCTCATCCACTTTCAGACCTCTCTGCCTTCTGTAGAAGTCCTGCCTTCTTTGCTGTCCGTCACTGAATGGCAGACACTCAGGTGTCCAGGCCCACCTGGGTTTAATTTCCAAATTAGTCCCAGCCAAAACCCTCTGGCCCAGCAGAGGCGATAGCACAGAGCAGGGCCAGGGCGAGGCTCTTCTGCAAGTGTTGATTTTGGCTAGAGAATCTCCTTGGTCCCAGTTGGGGGTGAAGGTGGGGGCTTCATGACATTCCCACTCTTCCCATCCCAGTCAACTCTTCCTTCCCCAGCAGCTGGGCTGGGTGGTCACTCCACCTCCATCAAAGAAGTGATGGGGGGGTGTCTTCTTCCTAAGTCCCAGACCCCACAGTCATGCACACATCCACACTGTTCACCAACTAGTAACCTCCTGCCCATCTCTGTTCCTTCTGGTATAAAAATAGCCACTTTCAGCCACACTAGAATGGAGCAAAGCCCTAGAATGTTCCTCTTAGCTCTCTCAAGCTTGACATTTTCTGCCCTTAGCCTGTTTTTCTCCCCACTCAACCCCCATCCTACTTTTGCTCCCCCAGCTCTTCTGGCCAACTTTGCACCCTCCCCCATTTGAGTCTCCAGATTTCTGGGGGAGCCCCCAGAGAGGTCTGACCGAAGCACAGGGAAAGGTGGTAGGGGTCGCTGCAGTCAGATCTGCTACAGATTTGGTCATAATTAAAAGGCCAGCAGCACTGGGAAATTCCTTCTCTTTATTGATCCCGGTGGGAAATTAAAGCCAGTTGTTTGGAGCTGAGTGGCTGATTTAGCTGTTGCTCCTCCCCATTGCCCCTAGCTTCCTACACCTCCTCTGTTAGCCCCTCTTCAGTCCCCTCAGCCCACTCATCTCCCTCCCTTCAGTCTGCCCCAGTCTTCTTCCCAAGCACCCTCACGCCTGCTGCTCCCCTGGGTAACAAGAACTGCTAGAGACTGAGACCTCAGTCTCAGCTACTCAGCACCCTGCTTGGACCCCCCCTACCCACCTCCCTCAGCTGGGGTTGGGGTACTGGGGCTGGATCTGGAGCTCAGGCTCAGAGCTGCCAAACCGCAGATGCTCACATCTGGAAAGAATTCCCCTCCCAGCCTGACTTCCCTTTGTCTTCTGTCTCTTTGGAAATCCTGGCCAGTTGATTGGAGGGAGGAGGGAGTGGAAAATTGAAGGGAAGGGAATGGGCCCAGGCCTCCCACCCCAACCCCAGGGAGCCCCTGTCCCTGGCTCTATCCTCCCCAGCATCCTCAGACAAGCCATCCAGCCTGTGGCCCCTCTGCTCTAGCCTCATGAGGCCAGACCATATCTTCCCCGCAGATGGGGTCCCTGCATCCTGGTAACCATCTTTTGGGTGAGATTTTAACATCTTTAGTCACAACTGTGGGAGAGAGGCCTGCACTGGCCCTTTTCTCTTGCAGGAGCAGTGGTGCTATTGAGCAGCAGATGGGACTCTTTTGGCTGGGGGGCCCAAGAGGATTAGAGGGGACTGGAGCAAAGTGGAGATGGATATGTTGACCTGAGTGGGAGAGGCAGGGGGCAGTGAGTGGAAGAAGGGGCAGCAGGAGTCTTGTTTCCACCATGCTTCCTCCTCCAGCCTCTCCTCATCCCTCTGGCTAGGAGCCTGATTCCCCTGTCAGAACCTAATCCCCCTCCCATTACCTACAGCATAGCTGAGCAGGGAGGCTGGGGGAGGGGCCCTGGCTTGGCCCACAACACCTGGCCCTAAGCACTCCCCAAGGACCCCCCCTTTCCTTCCACCACCTCTGCTTTTGTCTGTCCTTCCTAGAACTCCTCACCCTGCTGCCTTCTTCCTGAAGTCATATCCCCCAGTAAGCTCTCCTGGACCCCCCTAAACCTAGGCTGAAGCATCCAGCTCCCTTCTGCAAATCTGAGTTTATTGGCTAGCGCTGTGTGAGCTTCGGGACGCCCTTTCTGCAGTGTAACCTCCATCCCTTTTGTTGCAGAACAGCCTGGCTGCTTTATTTTCTCTCCACATCCATTATCCAGAGATTTCCCTCTCTGCCGCCTAGTCTCCCAGCACCCGGAGGAGAAGCCCTCTTTGACTTCCGTCCTCAAGGCTCCTCCCCAGCTCCCTAGACCGCTCCTGGGTTCCGAGCACAAGGACTCAAGGACCTACAGAGCCTGCCCGCTCCACCCTCGGCCACGCTGGCAGGGAGGGGCCGGGGCTGGGACCAGATGTGGGGTTTTCTTCCCGCCTGGACAGGAGGTGGGAGGGCGAGTCCTAGGGTAGGGAGCGGTGCGGGCCGCGGGGCCATGAACACCGGTTAGCCGAGGGCGACCGGGCCACAAGGTCCCTCGGAAACAGGCAGGGACCGCTCTTGCTCCAGGAGTCGCATCTTTGTTCCTCTGTGGGTTCCCGCCTTGGGTCTTCGGAGCTGCCTCTGAGGCTCGCGCCTGCCCTCCATTTCTGGTTTTCAGTCTCCCGACCCTCTCTGCTGGGGTCTCCGCGGGAAGCCGTGCCCTACCCCCCTGCTTTGATCTCCCACTTCAAAGCCAATCTCCCAGAGCGGGTGCGTCTTCCGTCTGTTTTACAGCTTGGGATGGTGACACCTGAGACCCTGCTCCTCCTCCTCCGCAGTACCCAGTCGCCCCCCAGTCTAAGTGGCGGCGCGCGGCGCGCCCTGTCTCTGCCTCGCCTCCCCGCCGCCTGCCGAGACCCCCCAGCGCTTTAATAAAAACCTCGAATCAAATGACTGGCTGCGACCTCTGCCCTCCCCAGCCTTGCACACCGCTCCTGCTTAACCCTTCGATGTCCATCCACCCAGTACATTAAGAGGGATGAGTCTCCACGTGTCCACTTCCAGCGTCCCCAGGCACTACCCAGCCAAAAACCAGACCGAGGGGCAGGGGGAGGCTTCGCCCTTACCCCTCCTCTTTGAGTAGTTCCGGCAGGGGGCGCCGTTGCCCCACTTTGGTGTTGGACACCGGGGGACCCCAGAGCTCCCCAGCCCCTCTGACTTCAGAGCGGTTCCCCGGAATCTAGTTTGGGCTTCAATGCAGCTAGAGCGCAGCCGCCCATTCCCTTCTTCAGCTCCGGCTTGAGATTTGGGGTTGAACCACCGGTGGGTAGCTGGGTGCCTGGGGCCAAGGGCAGAATGCACCGACTTAGGGAGGGGACAAGGGGGAACAGCCAAAGCGTGGCAAACACAGGTGGGAAACAGCCACATGTGAGCTCCGAGCATCTACGCTCCGGCCAGGGGCCTCTTCCTCTCTGCCTAGAACGCAATTCGAATGCTCGCCTTCTGGCCGCCTCCCCATCCACCAGCTGGGGCGAACACTGGACCCACGCACAGGGCTGAATCCAGAGGTTGGGGGCCGGGGCACAGGGGCCCCCAGATGGGAGGCGGGGCAGGAGGCGGAGCCACTTTGGTCCTGGGCAGGAACGGGCAGTGCAAGGTATAAAAGCTGCCTGCGCGCGAGTGGGAGCTCTGGCCAGCTTTGGGGTTAGCCCCAGACCAGTCTTGGTTCCTGTGTCTCACCACCGGGCAAAGGCGACGGCAACGTCTCCTTCGACTAAAGGATTCAGAGTCCAGTGCTGCAGCCGAGGGATTTACAGGGACTATCACCCGCGCCGCCACCATGCCTAACTTCTCTGGCAACTGGAAGATCATCCGATCGGAAAACTTCGAGGATTTACTCAAAGCGCTGGGTAAGGAAATTTTCCAAAGCCCGGGAGAAGCGAGGGAGACCTGAAGTCCTGAGAGGTGAAGACAAGAAAGAAAGAGGGACAGGAACCAGGGGGTGAGAGGCTAGGAGTCTGCATCTCCAGAAAGAGGGGGCTGTATGCCGGGGTCCTGGACGCTGGGCCTGGACGCTTAAATTCTGCTTTCTCCCGCGGGGGCCCACCGGTGCCAGGTCCAGCGGTGACTCAGAGCCTGTGAATCAAGTAGAAACCAGAGGCACGAGGTTGGTCTCGGGGGATGGAGGACTGGCCTCAGCTCCGGGACCCGGCCGACCAGGGCACCTGGCTCTAGCAGCTCAGAAGCTGCCGTTTGCCGTTTGATAGAGCCGCGTACCCTGCATCCGGGCTGGGAGTCTGGTCACCTGCCAGTCGAACCCCTCGAACCCCTCGGAGACATTCCAAACTCCTTCCTGGGCGCCGGGCCGGTAATCCAATCCCTGGGGCAGGTTCATTACCCCTCTGTTCCTGGCTCCACCTACCAGGTGATCCGCAGCCCCAGCGCCCCCTTCCTGTCCTCCCAGCTCTGTACTTTCCACTCCCTGCCCCCCATCTGTGAGACAATTATTTTCCTACAGCAAGCAGCACCAGAGTCCTAAAATCTCTCTGAATAATTATCACTTTCTTGAATTTCAACAAATGGCTTCATGTGAAACTCCAACCCCCTCATTTCTGAAAATCCTGGTTCCCACTTCCCTCCTTCCCCAGAGGGAGCCGGGCTGCAGCTCCGCTGGGTGTGTTGGTCTAAGGTGGAGAAACTGCATCAGCCCAGACTGCCCTTCCAACTTTCTCCACTGTCTGTGCCTTCGGGCTCACTCGGGGCTAGATGGCCTGGGGTAGGGGAGAAAGCCAGAATGCCACAATTGGGAGAAGGCGCTGGGAAGAGATGGAGGCCAAATGAGGGCCTTCATCCTGACAAAGAGCCCTGGGACCCCTGGGACCCCTGGAGCTACACATGCCACCTTCTTTTTTTTTTTTTTTTTGAGACAGAGCCTCAAGCTGTCACCCTGGGTAGAGTGCTGTGGCATCACAGCTCACAGCAACCTCCAATTCCTGGGCTCAAGCGAGTCCGCCTCCCAAGTAGCTGGGACTACAGGCGCCGGCCACAACACCCGGCCATTTTTTGATTGCAGCCATCATTGTTGTTTGGCAGGCCCGGGCTAGATTCGAACCTGCCAGCTCAGGTATATGTGGCTGGCGCCATAGCCAGTTGAGCCACAGGCACCGAGCCCACATGCCACCTTCAATTTCTGGACTGAACATAGAGACACCAGTTTGGGCTCAGAGGATGGGGGGAGGGCATCCTGTGTGGGATGGGGAGGGAGGAACTGATGGAGTGAGTTGGGCCTAAGAAAGGTCTGGAATGCTGTGAGGAAAGCAAGGGTTTCCATCATCCCTTGATTTCCTGTGATCTAACAACCATGTAGTCGTGTTAGTCTTGCTTTGCCCTTGCTGAAATTAAAGATCAAAGGATAGAAATTTTCCCTGCAGAAAGCACAGATACCACCCTCCTCATCTTCTCTGGATTCTGGCCTCCCTAGTGGATGAGGTAGAGGGCTGGCACAGCTGGAGAGTAAGCTCCAAGGCCCAATCCTGTTGTCCATCTTCAGTCTATTTGTCCTCCCTGCAGGATCTCTCAGAGCCACGTGCCTTCCTCAGGCCCTGCTGAGGGCAGATTGGAAACAGACCCGTTAGACAAACACTGTTCAGAGTCAGCCAAGGTCGCTGAGCAGGTCCCCAGCTCTGTAGGCACCAGGGGCTGGCTGGAGGGATGTCTTCTCTAAACCCAGATTTGCCTCTGCAGGAAGCTCATCCCCTTTGTCCTAGCCAGGAGACCACTGGTGGTGAGGGGTGCTCAGGTGTTTTGGGATATCTTTCCCACCCAGTTTCATGGCATGGCACACAGCAGATTCATTACCGTAACAGGAAAGATGGATATTAGATAGCAAGATGGAATAACAGGGAACAACAGAGAGTGAAGTAGCCTCCATGTATCTCCTCTACCAAGTCAAGAGGACTGGGAACCTCAACCATCTCTCTCTGGACCCAAGAGATCAGGAGCCAACAAATGGGGTTCTTAGGGGGCAGGGCTTCCTCTCTCCCTCTCTCTTCTGTTTAGAATAGGGTGGGGATACTTTGATGCTGAGGGGAAAGAAGATTTGTTTCTCTAGGAACTGGGCCTGGAGGAGGGCCAGGCAGTTGGCCAGATCCAGGGCAGGGGAATCCTACTGCGTGGCCTGGTGCCCTGTGGACTTACTGCGCTCTGAAGGGCTCTACTCCAGGCCAGGGCAGCCAGCCAGGCCAGGAGAGCTAAGGTATGGAGCCGAGGCCTGGGCCCCATTCCGAGTGACTTTCCTCTCTACTTGTCCTCCTGTCAGATGGGTGTTCTCTCCTGTTTCCCTCACCCCTCTTAACTGGGGAACAGAGAGAAGGGGTCCAATCTGGGAAAAGATATGAATGTGCACAGAGGTTAAGTGAGAAGGCCTGACCACCTGAGAGGGACTGGGAGATCCTGGGGGACATATCAGGGAAGGAGGAGAAGGGCAGTGACCTTTTCATGTCCCCTCATGTCCCTTGGGAGAGGGACAAAAGAGCCTTCCAAGAGGGCAGGTTAATAGGGAGCCAGGTGCCAGAACTTTAAGCCCCAGCTCTGGCTTTTTTTTCACTTTCCTTTTATCAGTGAAAATAACAGCAACAGTAGGGTGGCACCTGTGGCTCAGTGAGTAGGGCGCCGGCCCCATATACTGAAGGTGGCGAGTTCAAACCCTGCCACAGCCGAACTGCAACAAAAAAATAGCCGGGCATTGTGGCAGGCGCCTGTAGTCCCAGTTACTTGGGAGACTGAGACAAGAGAATTGCCTAATCCCGGGAGCTGGAGGTTGCTGTGAGCTGTGAAGCCATGGCACTCTACCGAGGGTGACAAAGTGAGACTCTGTCTCTGAAAAAAAAAAAAAAAACTTAAAAAAAATAACAGCAACAGTAATAATAACCATTATTTCCTGAAAACTTAAAGGTGTGCCTGGCACTATTTTGCTAGGTCCTAAACACACAATGTTCCATTTGAGAGGTTTTCGAAGAAGCTGTTGTTTCCATTTTACATTTGAGGAATTAAGGCTCAGAGAAGGTAAGCCATTTGCCCAGGGTTACCAGGCCTGCAAGGGGCCTAATGCATTTTGCTTTGGGGCCTCTGGCCTCCCCAGGCTACCAGCCTTCTGTAGAGAGAAACAGTTGCCCCATCACTTCCCCTGCTGAGAAACCGGTTTGTCATTGTTGGGAGGGGCAGAGATTGGGCAAATGAAGACCTACCTAGCAGCAGACAGGTGAGCAGATAGAGCAGACAGGCAAGTGGCCTGTAATTCCCAGGAGACTTGTGGTAGGGCCCAGCTGGGGAGAATCTGCCTTGCACTTAGGCAGATTTGAAGGCACAGACTCCATTAGAGCCACAGTGAGCCTGTGGCAGTATGTTTGCTCAGTGGGGGACAGGGGAGAAGCTGCCCCTGAGAATTCTGGGAGAGAAGAACTGAGAGCTGGGAGGCCTGATCCAGGCCTGCTCATACAAGGGGGAGACACAGTGAGGACACGATTTCTAAGGGCAGGGTACTGCCTCTCAGTCCCTCCCTCTGCAGCACCTGCCAGCTTCTTTGCAGTGCCCCACTAGGACACAAAGGCAAATACCCCAGCCCCAAGCAAGTCACAGATCCACCTGCCTCAGATGCCACAGATCCAACTCCCTCATGGGGGAGGGCATGAGACAGGAGCCTGGAGCACCCCTAAAGGTGAGCTTCTCCCCTCTCCCTGCAGGGGTGAATGTGATGCTAAGGAAGATTGCTGTGGCTGCAGCATCCAAGCCAACAGTGGAGATCAAACAAGAAGGAGACACTTTCTACATCAAAACCTCTACCACTGTGCGTACCACAGAGATTAACTTCAAGATCGGGGAGGAGTTTGAAGAGCAGACTGTGGATGGGAGGCCTTGTAAGGTGAGTGCCAGGAGAGGGCCCTGGGGTCATAGCATCATTGCCCTGCCTCTCAACATGTCATTTTCCAGTCTATTTTTTTTTTTTTTTTGAGACAGAGTCTCATTTTGTCACCCACTCTCAGTAGAGGGCCCTGGTATCACAGCTTATAGCAACCTCAAACTCTTGGGCTCAAGTGATCTTCTTGCCTTAGCCTCCTGAGTAGCTGAGACCACAGGCTCCCAACACACCATCACAACACCTGGCTATGTTTTTTTTTTTTTTTTTTGCAGTTTTTGGCCAGGGCTGGGTTTGAACCAGCCACCTCTGGCATATGGGGCCAGTGCCCTACTCCTTTGAGCCACAGGCGTCACCCCAATACCTGGCTATTTTTAGAGACGGGAGTCTTGCCTTTTCTCACACTGGTCTTGAACTCGTGAGCTCAGGCAATCTTGGACTCCCAAAGTGCTAGGATTGCAGGCGTGAGCCATAGCTTCCGGCCATTTTCCAGTCTTTCCTAGCTTCTTCTCTCCATTCTCTCTCTTTTTTTTTTTTTAGAGACAGAGTCTCACTTTGTCGCCCTTGGTAGAGTGCCATGGCTTCATGGCTCACAGTAATCTCCAGCTCCTGGGTTTAAGTGATTCTCTTGTCTCAGCCTCCTGAGAAACTGGGACTACAGGCGCCCGCCACAACACCCGGCTATTTTTTTGTTGCAGTTCAGCCAGGGCCGGGTTTGAACCCGCCACCCTTGGTATATGGGGCCGGTGCCCTGCTCACTGAGCCACAGGCACCGCCCCTTCTCTACATTCTCAATGGAGAAGATCCTTGGGTAGTGGTAGGGATAGAAAGAGAATCTATCTTTTATCCCTCTCACTGCATTGTCTCTGCTGTGGGCCTAGCTCACTTGGCCACCTGTCTCTTGCAGAGCCTGGTAAAGTGGGAGAGTGAGAACAAAATGGTCTGTGAGCAGAGGCTTCTGAAGGGGGAGGGCCCCAAGACCTCCTGGACCAGAGAACTGACCAATGATGGGGAGCTGATCCTGGTAAGTCCTGCCTCCTCCCAACCAAAAGCAAACCCAGTGCTGTCTTCAGAGATTCTCTGGGAAACTCTAGGGTACAGGAGATTCAAGAACAACTGCAGCTGGTCTCTCTACCCTCCTCATGGAACTGCTTGGACAGGACGAAGTTGTCCCTACCCTACAGGGGGATCCTGTGACTTAGAAACATTATCCCTCTTGTGCAAAGCAAAGGACACATATTCACAAACCAAAGAACTCTAGGGGGAATATTCCAGGTTTAGGAGAGAGGATGGGCCTCTAATTGCCTCTATTGCCATCCTTCCTTCAAAGATTCCCAGGTATTCTGGTACTAGCTCCTGCCTGTTGGTCCTGAGTAAAGAGGCAAATTTGGACCTGGAATCCAAACTGAGTATCTCCATTCAACTCTCTTCTTCCAAAGCCATAGGACTCCAGGGGCCTCCCAGGCTAACAACTCCTTTTGTCCTAACAGACCATGACAGCGGATGACATTGTGTGCACCAGGGTCTACGTCCGAGAGTGAGTGGTCATGGGTACAAAAGCTACCTGAGCCCACAAATGGCTGTGCTCACCACCCTGCTTCACTCCCACCCTCCCTGCCCTTCTGTCCGTTCAGACTAGCTCTCCCCCTGCCCCATCACTTGTGGGGGTCACTTGGATGCGTCTTGCAGGGTCTTGCTTTCTTTGAGCATTTCTCCCTTCCCCTGTAACAACCAAGAAGGATGGTGTGCAAGAGCCCAGATCACCCATTCCGGAGTCACTACCTCCCTCCCCAAGTCCCAGCCCCAGTCCCAAATCAGCCCAGAGCAGAGTCTCTCTGCAAGGGCTGGATAGGGAAAGACTAGTCCTCTGGCTTCCCCTCTATCCCTGTAGCCTATTCAGTTTAGAATATTTATTTGTTAATTTTATTAAAATGTTTAAAAAAATAAAACCTGTTTGTGCCTCATTGGACAAAGGGTAGATAAGTTGTGTGAGTTCAGCCTTGCTCTGAAATGTACTGCTAGAATGCAGCATGCATCTGAGTTAGACAACAGGGAGGGGATAGCCTTTCCGGTCACCTTTCTGACCACTTCCCCTTCATCTGCTGCTGAGTCCACAAGCATCACCTTTGCTTATAATCTCTGCTGGCTTCCAAGATCACTAGGCATCCTCCTCCTCCTGACCTCTCAGCTGGGACACTGACTCTCATTGTCCTCCATGTTTTCTCCATGATGATGACCCAGCTTCCTCCTCCTCCATCTCTAATTGTTCTCTCCTCCAACCTTGGCCTGTGGATGACCCCAGGCCTGGCCTTGGCCTCTCACATGGTTTCAGATGAACTCATCAACACCCACAGGCTGGCCTTGCTCCTGTCTAGGTCTCTTGGTGAGAGGTCCCAACCTGCCTGTCAGCCCTCCTTATCAGAGGCAAGACCATCTCTGTCACCATCTTTCCTCCTTGCCTTAAAATCTCTCAGACACCCTTCTGCCCTGGGCTTCTACACCTTCAAGGTCCCTTGGAGCCTCTCCCTTCACACTCAGGTGTTCCCAAATTCCATCATGATCTCCCCAGGTCGCTGCCCTAGACCAGACCTTCCTGTTGCTCACCTGATTTTATAGAGCAGTAGCTGATAGCTGGTTTGCATGTCCTGCTGTCCCCACTGTCATGACACGACAGAGTGAAATGAGCACAGATGCTGGACTAACAGAGGCTCGAATCCTGGTTCTGTTATTTGCTAGTTGTGTGGCCTTGGACAAATTACTTAGTTCCTCAGAGCCTTATTTCTTTGTGTTTTTAAAACACAAACTAATGTAATTTAATGCTATGTATATTGGGAATCTCTAGCTGGGACTATCTTCAGGTGTGGCTGGGCTCAGAGTTTGAAAGAAGGTCATCAACCTCTCCTGTCCACATAAACTCATCTCAGGGTTTTTGGGTGCACTGGCCACATTCAATCCTGTTACGTAGAAGTTTTCTCTAAATCATGGAAAATTGACTCCAGATACCCAAGCTCACATATTTACAGCTTGAGATCCAAAAGGAAAAGATGGACTCCCTCCTGGGGCCCATATCTTCAGTATTCCAAGACTCAGTTTGGTTCTTCTTGAATCACATGATCATGCCTTGGACTAGTTGCTGTTGGCAAGGCAAGGGCTCTGATGATTGGCCAGGCCTGGACTTCACGCCACACCCATGGCCCAGGAACAGGTGGAGCACTGTGACAATTCCTCCAGAATCCCAGGAGATGGGAAGAAGCAGGTTTCCCAATGAAGCAATCTAATCTCAGATTTCTTTTTTTTGTAGAGACAGAGTCTCACTTTATCGCCCTCGGTAGAGTGCCGTGGCGTCACACAGCTCACAGCAACCTCCAACTCCTGGGCTTAGGTGATTCTCTTGCCTCAGCCTCCTGAGTAGCTGGGACTACAGGCACCCGCCACAACACCCGGCTATTTTTTTTTTTTTTTTTTTTTTTGTAGAGACAGAG
>CAUYRH010154533.1:0-18792 GCA_963574655.1 Perodicticus potto
GGTCAGGAGAAAACTACTAAATGCAGAACACAAATGTTTTCACACAGTAAATGAGAAAATCTCACGAATGTTATGTCGAACAGGTGGATGAAAATATCTCATATTGTATATGAAGCCCGCACACTGTACTCCATGATTGAACTAATGTACACAGCTATGATTCAATAAAAAAAATAAATAAATAAAGGAAGAATTTATTCCAGAAGTCTGGATCAATAAGTTGGGGTGCAACATATTAAAATAGAAGAAAATTACCTTAATGGGACCTTAATCGGGAAACTTGTTTACTGAGATTTACGCAGAAGAAAGGGGTTAGTTTGTAGAGGTAACTTTACTCAGGATGCTCCCCAGAATCTGTTTATACTCAGAATGAACCTGGGAAGATTCAAAAGATAAGAAGAGTTAGATGGAACCAAGGACTTCTCAGTTGCCTGGCTGGTAGGAAGAAAAAAGAACAGAAGGAAAACCTGACGTAGAGTGACACACAGAACACAAGCTTGAATAAGCTACTTGGGAGGTTTAGGAAAATATTCTTACAAACTTTGTATTGCCTTGAGAAAATTCACTTTTAATCAATCCATATGGGAAGGCCAGTGGCTCCCTATTGGAGTGATGAGGGCGGATTTAGGACATAGTCACTTGGCATTCAGTAAGTAAAGTTTATTTCTGGCAGAGGCTTTCCCAGCTTTATAATTGCTGGTCTGATTGGGTCCTGTATTGGTATAGTTCATCAAGGCTCCTCTCTTTGTATAGTTGGTCAAGAAGCATCTAGGAAATAAAGACCCCTGAGGGGAGGGCTCTGAGAAGGCCACAGCTCTAGCTGAGGCTCGTGGCCTTTTTTTATTATTATTAACAAGTGAACAAGTGAACAGTTTATTAAGAATTAAACAAAGGTATGATGTGATACAGGCTCGTGGCCTTTTTAACAGACTAAGGCTTTGGGTCTGCTATTGCGTGGCCCTACCCAAGTCAGTCTTACAAGGGCAGTTATGGGGCGGCACCTGTGGCTCAAAGGGTAGGGCGCTGGCCCCATATGCCAGAGGTGACGGGTTCAAACTCAGCCCTGGCCAAAAACTGCAAAAAAAAAAAAAAAAGGGCAGCTATGTAGCCCTGACGTTATAGGCCTGCCAGGTGATTACACTTTCTCTGTAAAACATGCACCTGTTTCCTACCAGGATGAATTGCCAGCCTGAGGTCTGTAGGTTGGTGTCCACACAAGAGCACATAAGATTTAGCTGTGTCCATTTCTTCATTAAAATCATGATTATGCTCATAGCTTGTGGAGAAGTTTTTTATAAACATAAAAAGAAATTTGTGCAGATCATAGAGGTTATGAGCTTTTACCTTTTAATTCTTAATCATCTGACCCCACATTGGATGTAGTTAGAAGATACACACCGCCACCCTTACAGAGAACAGGAGAGTTGGCAACCAGCAGAAAACACATCTCCACTTCTCAGGCCTTGGGGTCGGACTGCCAGTTCCTTATCCCAGCCCCCACACAATGGCTCTGTGACCTTTGACAATTCCTTCAGCCTCTCCGACCCCCACCTCCTCAGTATGATGGAATCTCTACTTCATAGCTTTGTAAAACCTCATCAGTAGTGTCTGGAGAGGATGGTGATGGCCAGAGACAGTAACAGTACTCAAGGAGTAATTGTTCACCCAAAACGCTGCTTATGCCCCTATTGAGAAAATCAGTGTTTTAAAAAGCACTTTAAGAGTACTTAGTATATATTAAGCAATCAAAAAAGAATCTGAGATAGCCATTTTGTATAGCTGGTGGGGTTTTAGTATTGTGAGCTAGGAATGGCTCAGTAGATAATCAGCCAGTTATGTATTCTCTGTCAGAGAAAAAATAGCTATTCTAAAGCTAGACCCTCCTACTCTTTTTAATGTGCCCTAACCATTGGCTGGCAGGTTATAACTAGTTGTATTATTGCTCAAGGATATACTGTATCTTGCCTTGTAAAAGGTGCTCCCTTGTATAATGCACACTCACATTATTGGCCCAGACTTTCGGGAAATGGAGCTAGGTAGAATAAATAGAATAAATTTTGTAGGCATGGTAGTTATCCCAGTCACAGTAATAACAAATTCAGGATCAGCAAGGTTGCAGCAAAGAAAATGTGAACCAGAACCCAGCCTCACCCTTAACCCTGCTATAGGACTCAGAAGTCTTAAAAGATCTTGATCGGTTTATCAAATCTGCCTCCCAGAAATGTTGAAAACCTTGGTGTCTAAGGCTGAAGAGGGAGCAGTGGCCTCTTAAGTTGATAGAGCTTTTGACTTGAGGGCCATTATTTCCTGTGAAGTCCACATAGTTTGACTTTAGGGTCCTTTCTGAGGGAGAAGTCCCTGTGTTTCTGTAGCTGAGTACTTGTCTGCAGTGACCTAGGCTTGTTCTAAGCCTAACCAAGAAGTTCAGGCTTCACAGAACCTAATAAGAAGTTAAAACTTAAAGCAGATATGAAGTTAGGATTTCTTTAAGCAGTTGTTGACACTAAAGAATTTTAAACTGGAAAATATTTAACATGTTTCTTTCAGTTTCTTTTAAATATTGTTTTGATTATCTAATTTGCATTTGATTTATTAGAAATATTAACATGGAGAGGATATTTTGCTTGTAAATGACTGGTAATTATAAGCACGTGCCCCACCCTAAGCACCTTGCTATCACTGAATGGATGATATTTTGGAAATGAAAAAACTTTTAGGAAATTTTTAGGTTGAGAAGTTTCAAAAAGTAGCAACTACCTAAGCAGACAGAGGGTTGGGTTCCAAGAGGTGTTCCAAACCCTGCAGGGGAGAGGTACCAACCTTGCCTCAGAAGAGGTTTTCTCTTCTCTTTGTCACACTGCCTGAAATTCTGGCAGTTATTACAACCCAGATGCCTTTAATGACAGCCAGAAGATGACATTTATACTTATAAAAACAATAGCTGTTAGACTTGTTAACTGCAACATGCATGCAAACTACCTGGAGAATAGAGAGGATCTTTTAGGCTGAAGAGTGAGGTGTGGGTAGTTCTGGTCTCATTGAAGCAGCTCCTGGTGGGTAGGATGAGGCTGTGTGATGTGACTTTGTATCCCTAGGTCTCGAGTATCTGTTCCACTGAACTTGAGTCATTGTTTAAGCTTTAATACTGTCACAATCTAGTCTTTTGGGCTCTTCTTTTAAAAAAGTAAATCTTACCATTTATTTAAGTACTTGTAAAATGTTTTTAGATCTCAAAGACAGAATTAGATTGGTTCCTCCAAGATTTGGAAACAGAAATTAAAAAATGGCAACAGGAGAGAAAAGAAATTCAAGACAGACTAAAAGTACTAAAGAAGAAAATCAAAAAGATTTCAAGTGGAAGTGAAATGTAAGTAACAATTCAAAGGCAGTAATTTTTTTTTTTTTGGAGAGAGATTCTTATTTGTCACCCTCAGTAGAGTGTGATGGCGTCATAGCTCACAGCAACCTCAAACTCTTGGGCTCAAGTGATTCTCTTGCCTCAGCCTCCCAAGTAGCTGGGACTACAGGCACCCACCATAATGCTTGGCTATTTTTTTAGAGATGGGGTCTCACTCTAGCTGAGGCTGGTCTCCAACCTGTGAGTTCAGGCAATCCACCTGCCTTGGCCTCCCAGAGTGCTGGGATTACAGGCATGAGCCACCACACCCGGCGTTGAAAGGTGGTAATTTTAATTGTTTTTTAAATACTATATCTTGTAGTTTTCACAGTTTTGATATTTAATTTCAAAATATATCAATTAAAATAAAAATTTACAGATACTATTTTATCTCATTTTTAGAAGTATCAATTGAGTAATTATCTTACCTAAAACTTTTTGTAAACTTACCTTGCTTTCAGATAAATTATATAAGAGTGGGAGTAGCATGGGACTGAGAATCTACCAAGAGCTGGTTTCCTTCTGGTCAAAACATCATCCCCTGCTGTGAATGTTACCTTTGTCCTTCCTTCTTATTCATAAAATGAGAGGCTGGTCTAGATGTAAGGCTCTTTCCAGCACTAAGATTCTGTGATGATTATTTATTTATAATTACTTTTTCCCAGTTCTTTAAATTATTAAGCTTTGTTCTTGTTGTGTGAAGGATTTGATAATGCATCCAGATCCTGGTATCATTGTCAAGTCGGCCAAGGGTGTTTCAGGATCCTCGGTAATCCATCCTTAATGTCCCTCTGTTCTGCACAGTGGTATGTTGGGTAATTCCTCAGTTTAACTGTGAACTGCTGTGTAACAAAACAGCCAAAACTCAGCAGCTTAAGTAAAGAGCCATTTTGTTTGCTCAAGATCCTGTGGTCTGGACTGAGTTCAGCTGAGTCCCTTGTGTGGCCGCAGTTAGCTTGGGTAGCTGTGGTTGGACTCAGCCAGGATATTGGGATGGTTCCATCTCACTTTCTCCATGTAGCTTCTCCCTGTGTCCCTTACTGAGATGTCCTTTCCATGTGGCCTCTAGCATAGTAGCCTGTGATGACTAAGGCCTTCTGAGGATACAAAAGTGGAGGCAGCCAGGCCTCCTGAAGGTTCAGGTCCAAAACTGTCACAACATCATTTATGCCACATTTTGTTGCTTGAAACAAGCCACAGGCTTGGTCTAGATTCAAAGGCATGAATAATGGGAGGCCTGGTTCATTGGGGGCCATACTACATGCTCACCTTACAAGGGCATTTGTATTTTTTCCATGCTCCATGCCATGTGATCAGATGACTTTCTCTCTGTAAGTCTCGATAGCATTATATTTGGGCAATTTTTAGGCAGTCCTTAGTAGACAAAGGAGGAAACAGAAGACATGGCCTTAGAATTTTCACTTCCCTGAGTCATGTCATTTTGATTATGTTCATTAGTAGGACACTTACAGAAACGATAATGTCTGTAAAGCTCTTTACCTGTTAATTTTAGTATTTCAGCATGTCTAATCTAAATCATTTTAAGTCATTAAAAATGTAGAAATATTTACCTTTTTTTTTGGCTGAGGCTGGGTTTGAACCCACCACCTCCAGCCTATGGGGCCGGCGCCTTACTCCGTTGAGCCACAGGTGCCGCCCTCAAAATGTAGAAATATTTATATTAAAAAAATTTTTTTTATATTCAGTTCAAATGTGCCATCAAACTAGACAAGATAACTCGAGACTTAATTAGAATTGTTTTTCCTGTACTTGTAACAGTTTCTGCTGAGGAATAAGCTTTTTGTTGTTGATATTTTTTCCATTTTATTAAGTTTCTTTGCCTTTTTTGTCACAATTTAAAGGTAAACTATAGGTTTCTCTAAGCTTTTTTGCTTTTTGTACTTTTTAAATAAATGCTTAGTTAAAGTTAAATTTTTATATTTAGGTTCTTAAGTAAATCTTAAAACTTTTGAGATATCTTAGAGAAGCACAAAGGATATGAGAAATAATTTCTTTGTGTTCCTATGTTTTTAATCACATTTAGTAATTAAGAAATGACCTGGACATGATTGGTGCATTGTTATAGACCAGCGGTTCTCAACCTCTGGGTCGCGACCCCTTTTTTCCATTTGTAATAAGGAACCTCCAACTGTTATAGACCATAGGTGACTATGAAAGGGGGCATGAATTCCATGAGACCCATCTTGTACTGAGTATTTGGAGCAGGGAGGAAGTATTTTACAAAAGTTAAGTGAAATGATAATTAAACTTGCTTTTAGAATGAAGTGTCTCAGGGATAGCACGAAAGAAGAGGTGGAACTTGCCTTGTGCAGGGTGTTGCTAAAGAATCAGAGACTTGTGCACTTTGTTTTAAGGAGGGTATGCAAGTGTGCATCATACGTGTATTTTAATTTGACCAAGTTCTATTTTAAGGAGTAGAAGGCTGTTTTCATTTTGATCAAGAATCCATGTATTCTCATTTTGAATGAGAACCACTAGTTACACAGATGTTGCCACAGTGCCTGTGCTGTCTGTCTTCTGTTGAAACTATATGGAGGTGTGCTTCTGAGATAGGGTGATTTACGTGTAAGCATACGGCGTAAGAGTGAAGAAAAAGATGATCTGCTCTCCAGGTATGAAAGGAAAATTTCCGCAAAGGAAAATGGCCTCAAATTCTAGGCCAATTCAGAAGATACTAGAAATGAAACAAAATGTAAAAACAAAACACTTCAAGAAATGTTTATATAGATGTGGATAGAATTTACTTGGTGGGATTCTATTAAAAAAAACAACCTTTGAAAATTAATTAAAGTCTGGTGATTATGCTTTTATAGGTATACCCAGAAAAATGATGGCAAGGATAAGGAACATGAACTACATCTGGATCAGTCTCTTGAAAACAGGCAAATTAATTTTTTAATATCTTCTTATATTTTTAATAACCAAAGGCACAAGCACACTAGACTTCTAAATATATTGTTGTCTCTTTTAAATAATGTTTCTATTTAAATAAACACGTTCTTTGAATATCTTTAAGTAATTTTATTTTATAAGGTTTCTGCATTTATTTCTCATTGTCAGTATAAAATATCCTGAATTTGTTGTTGATTACTCCTTTTTTTCTTTAATTAGTGTGAGATTAAAAATGTGTTTTAGAAACTTGCCTTACATTATCTGAAATCCTAGTCTTAACTATAGAATGGTACTCTGTTGTTCTTACTGCTCTATGATTGTAGGCTGTTTAGAGAATTTTCATTATGAACCTATAAAAAGTTTCCTACTAACATGTATTAATGAAACTAATGTGTTTTCACATACTGGTACCGGTGTGCTCAGCAGTAAGCAGTTGCCCCGCTGGTTTCTAGTTGAACATTGTTTCATGTGCATGTTTCCACCCAAGTCCATGGCTTTCTCTGTGAACGTTTACTTTTGTTTCTACTTTTTAGCTGTTACAGAAGTATTGCCATGAATAATTATGTATACATCACTTTTCCCCTTTGTGTTATTTCCATGCAAAATGTGTCAAAATAGAATTTCAGGCTCACAGGGTGAGGGGTGTTTTATAAGGTTTGTTAGTATTAACACAGCCAAGTTGTCCTCCACTTAGTCTCCCCTAAGGGCAGTGAACCAGCACAGCGCTCTCCCCCATTTTTCAGTGTCCCCATCACATACTCCCTGTTAATTTCTTTCTTCTTTTGAACATTTGTGAAGCACAGAGAGCACATGTGAGTCTGTATAGCCTGGTAAAGTAGGAGGCAAGGAATCCTCTAGATTAAGGTGTTGTGAAGTGTTTGTGGCATGAGTCCAAAGCTCATCTGTCCTGAAGCCTTTGTAATCTCACTGGTTAAATGTTTTCCTAAAAAGTTTTTTTTTTTTTTTAATATTTGCAGTAATACATTTACAAAGGAGAAAATGAAACTAGAAGAGTGTATAAAGAAAGGCAAAGAGCATTATGAAGAGAGTCATCAAAGAGCTGTGGCTGCAGAGGTGAGTCCATGGCACTTGAATGACAGCTAGGGCATTTTTCGTTTGTTTTTGTTTCTTTAATTATATATGGAGCGTAATAAACATTACTGAAAAGTGTGGAGGGTCAAGGATATCCCTGTCACCCATAATATTGCCTCCCTAAAAGAAACACTCTTTTTCCTTGCCTATAGCTTTGTTATTTTTTGCCTTTATGCTTGTGTTGCTATGTAGATATACTCACGGTGTATACCAAATTTTGTAACCTTTCTTTATTTAATGCTATAACTCAATCATTTCCCATACTGTGTACTTTGAGTAGTTTCCATATTTAATTAAGTGATGTATCATGAAGTAGCCAATAATAAATATATTTGCCAATACTTGGAAAGAAACTTAAAAATAATCTACCTTTTAAGAATGTATTCTTCCCTCTGTCTAGAAAAATATATACCAGGGTCAATATATTGTTTGAGAAACTACTGAGACAATCAGAATCATTGACATCTGTTTATATTTTATTTTAGTTCCTGAAACACGATTGTCTTTTTTTTCTAGCTGAGAAACAAATGATTTTTTTTTGGTAGAAACAGAGTCTCACTCTGTCATCCTCAGTAGAGTGCTGTGGCGTCACAGCTCACAGCAACCTCCAACTCATGGGCTTAGGCGATTCTCTTGCCTCAGCCTCCCGAGTAGCTGGAACTATAGGCGCATGCCACAACGCCCAGCTATTTTTTTGTTGCAGTTTGGTCAGGGCCGGGTTTGAACCTGCCACCAGGTTCAACTATATGGGGCCGGCGCCCTACTCACTGAACCACAAATGATTTTTATTGGTATATGTGTCTGTGATTATACTAGGAAAATGAGAAAAAGCTTAGCTTATGCCATCTTGCAAACATTAGGTTTTTCAGTTAAGACTTAACTATATAGCTGCTTCTAAGAAAAAGGAGAGAAAGGGCAGCACCTGTGGCTCAGTGAGTAGGGCGCCAGCCCCATATATCGAGGGCTGCAGGTTCAAACCCAGCCCCGGCCGAACTGCATCAAAAATTAGCCAGGCGTTGTGGTGGGCGCCTGTAGTCCCAGCTACTTGGGAGGCTGAGGCAGAAGAATCGCCTAAACCCAGGAGTTGGAGGTTGCTGTGAGCTGTGACTCCGCAGCACTCTACCGAGTGCGATAGAGTGAGATTCTGTCTCTACAAAAAAAAAAAAACAAAAGAAAAAGGAGAGAAAGAGCCAAAGTACGAATACTTTGTGGGTCCTACTCCTTTGTATTTCTGAGTTCAGTTCACTTTTACCACCATTGGTAAGCAGAGTTGCATTATGGGCCCTGTCACGGTTACCGACACCTGGATTAAGAAGCATTAGGGATCATAGGGCTGACATGAACTTAATGGATCACTTGGATCATTAGGCCATTCTGCATTTCCTGTAGTGATTCTTACAAAGATGGCTGGTTGGCTTGTGGGGAAGCCAGAGTTTAAAATTTTAAGAGCATGTCCCAGAGGCTCTCCATGCCCATGCTGAGAGTAACTTCTCTGAAGCTTTCCCATTGCAAAAGATGGAGCCTCAGGGGTCGGTCGTTCTGCTGAGTCCAGGCCCCCATCTCACCACGGAGAGTACCCTAGGTAACATGGCATTGGTGTGTACATGCACTTACCCTGGCTCTGTGCTTCCATGGAGTTTAAACAGAAAGCCACATGCGCAGTTTCATACCTGCCAAAAGGATCAGGTAAGGTGTGTAATCATGTCACTTTGTTATTCTATTTTCAAATCTCAGTCTGAATTCATGTTTACCTGAGTTAAATTATAGCCAAATCAAGCCCTGGTGATTCTGTCATCATACTTCATTGAAGGAGAAATTGGAATGTGGTTTGGATCATTCTTGAGCAGGGGCCATGCTACTCTTCTCTGCATCGTTTCAATTTTAGTATGTGTGCTGCTGAAGCAAGCACAGGAATATGGTTTGGAATGTTTTAAGTTTTAACCTTTAAAATAGTTTCAGGTTCTCTTTTTTTTTGAGACAGTTTCACTTTGTTGCCCTCAGTAGAGTGCTGTGGCATCACAGCTCACAGCAACTTCCAACTCGTAGGCTTAAGCAATTCTCTTGCCTCAGCCTCCCAAGTAGCTGGGACTACAGGTGCCCACTGTAATGCCTGGCTATTTTTAGAGATGGGTGTCTGGCTGTGGCTCAGGCTGGTCTCAAACTCCTGAGCTCAGGCAGTCCACCCCCCTTGGCCTTCCAGACTGTTGGGATTACAGGCATGAGCCACCGTGCCCAGCCTGCAGGTTCTCATTTGTCAGATACTTAAATGTGCTCTCATCTACTGGCAGATATCTGTGCTTGAAAACTGGAAGGAAAGCGAAGTGTGTAAGTTGCAGATCATGGAATCTCAAGCAGAAGCCTGTCTGAAGAACCTGGAGCTGATGAGGTAGGGCAGTCCACAGGTGTTCTTCCCAGCATGCCATTTAGGAAATTAAGCCAGAGCTCTTGGAGAAAAACATTCTTTATATCAGAAAGGACCATTTCATTTTTTTGTAGTGGTAGAAAAGTCAAAACAAATAAAAATAAAAACCACCATTCTAAATGGAGATATAACTAGTTAATATTTTGGAATAAATGCATTAAGTATTTGAAAAATGAAAATTCACTTTTTTCCCACTATATAGTATTAGGAAACTTTTTGTTACATTGACAGTTAACATTTCTCCCACCTAACTGTGAAAGATGGAATAGTATTCCAGCACATAAACATCGTGACTTAACAAACACCACTGTAATGTAATAGTTATTCGCAAATTTTGTTAATACAAGCTGCACTGCACTGAACATCATTATATTAATAGTTAATCCTTCTGCACATTATTAGTCATTTCCAAGCAGTACATTTCTGGAATGAAGATCACATTTTCAAGGCTTTTAAAATTTTTTGCCAAATTGCTTTCCATGATAGCTATTATTTAATAGTCTTAATGACAGAATATGGATATATCACTAAGTATATTTTCATATGTTAAATTTTTTCAGCTCTCCATATAATCTTTACCTGTTTTTTCTGTTGTTTTGTTTTGTTTTGTTTTTGTTTTTTTATTAAGTAGGATTTACCTGGGCATCCTGGAGGGCCTTGTCCTGGCCTTGAGCACACCCCTGTGCAGGCTCTCACAGATGAGATTACTTTCATCTGTTGTTTTTTTTTTTTTTTATCATGTTTCATATGCAAGTTTTTCATCCTTTCTGGTGTTTGCTGTTTGATTCGAATTTTAAAACCTCAGAATTGAACCAAAGATTGTTGGATCACAGAACAATAGTTTTAGTGTAGAGTTCCTTATTTCTTCATTTTCAAGATTTAATTTTTTTTCATGAGAAAAGTTTTCTGAAGGTAAACTAATATGCTGATTCATATTACAGGAATAGCACAGCTGAGTTTGAGACAGGTGGTGTTCAAATACTTATGTATTAAAAACTCGCCATAGGCTACATCGTGGTTCCTCTAGGAAACAAGAAGATGAGACGCTCATTTTATCTAATGGCGTCAACTCTATTCCAGTAAGCCTTATGGTATATGTAGATGCTTTTTGGGGATGCCGTGCCATCTGCTTGTTCCACCAAAATATAACAAAATAGAAAAGGTGTAAAAAGAATGTTCTGGTTTTTCTTTAAGATTTTAATTTTTTAAATTTCTAAAGTAAATATTAGCAGTTTCATATTTTTATACTTTTTTAGTGATTCTGCAACATATCCTGAGATGGAGTCTGATATATGTTCATGGAAATCATTTCTTTCTAATGTTACAAAAGAAATTGAGAAAGCAAAAGTAAGTTATAAAAAACATTTTATAATTCTGTTGAAATCTTTATGATGGTAATAATTCTCAGGAGGCTATTGTCTTATTGAAGCTATTTCTTTTTTGTAATCACAGTAATACAGTTTTTGTAAAAATTATAATTTTTTGTGGAAGTAATTATATTTTATTAAGTATCTTAAACTCTGCCTTGTATGGGTAAGATTAGAGTAGTTATGTTTTTTATTTGTTTGTTTTTGTTTTTTGGGTTTTTTTGAGACAGAGTCTCAAGCTCTCTCCCTGGATAGAGTTCATTGGCGTCGTAGCTCACAGCAACGTCGAACTTGGGCTCAAGCCATCCTCTTACCTCAGTTTTTCTATTAGTAGAGACGGGGTCTTGATTTTTATTTATTTTTTTGAGACAGAGTCTCATTTGTCACCCTTGGTAGAGTACCCTGCCATCACAGCTCATAGCAACCTCAAACTCTTGGGCTCAAGCTATTCTCTTGCCTCCACCTCCTGAGTCAGGTGCCTGCCACAATGCTTGGCTGTTTTTTTTTTTTTTTAGAGACTAGGTCTCATTCCTGCTCAGGCTGGTATCAAACCAGTGAGCTCAGGCAGTCCACCCGCCTTGGCCTCCCAGAGTGCTAAGAAGAGAAATTATGTTTGATGAGAGTGTAATAGAAATTATGTTTGATGGACAGCACTACTCCAACCTGGGGCTACGTGCAGATTATTTGAGGTCTGTTTTGCTTATCTGTGTGGTGACTATTTTGAAAATGATGCACAGAATTATGTATAGACCTAATTTTTTGCTCATCAGCTTTCATTAGTATTTGTATATTTAATGTGTGGCAGGAAAAAAAAAAGGTTGGACACCCCTACTAGAGCATTGAGATTGTCTTATTTTAAGTTTGTGTCTTTACAAGACATTTTTATGTTTCCTGGAAAATTATAAGACATTTGTAATGTATAGTAAAAAACAAAATACTAATTGGCAATTGTGGTTTTCCCACACTTTCCCTTCTTCCCACAGAGTCAGTTTGAAGAACAAATTAAGGCAATTAAAAATGGTTCTCAGCTCAGCAAACTTTCTAAAGTGCAGATATCTGAGCTGTTGTTTCCTGCCTGTCACATGGTAAGTCTCTCACATCTTTTTTTTTCTTTTAGCCACAATTTCTTAACTGGGCAAAATGGTTATTTGTTGTTATTTTCTGGTAAGGAGGAAGGGGTGGATTAATTATTGCCTTTGGCTCAGCACCTGTAGCACAGTGGTTACAGCACTAGCCACATACACCAAGGCTGATGGGTTTGAGCCCGGCCCAGGCCAGCTAAACAACAATGACATCTGCAACAAAAAATAGCTGAGCATTGTGGTGGACGCCTGTAGTTCCAGCCCTGGGAGGCTGAGGTGAGAGAATCACTTAAGCCCAAGTATTTGAAGTTGCTGTGAGCTGTGACGCCATAGCACTCTACTGAGGATGACATAGTGAGCCTGTGTCTCAAAAAAAAAAAAAAAAAATTATTGCCTTAATGTTTTTATTATTGGTAGTACTGGTTAGTCTTTTAAGCTTTATAACTTTCTTGTACAAATAGAAGTTCAGTCTTCCCATCCATGCATGAGAACGGTATTGAGGTAAATATGTTGTTGGTGATGATCACTTTCAGGTACCTTAGCTGTGTCCTTTCTGTTCAGAATGTGGGGCTGTCTGTGAGTTTGTGTGTGTTCAGCTTACTGCCATCACCTGTCCTAGGTGAGGCATGGCGGGGGAAGCAGAGGGCGGAGGGCAGAGGTATAAGGCATTCAGGAAGTGCACTTGGAGGAACCTTGGTGCTCACAAGACTGCGGCACCGTGTGTATCTGTGGGGAGTTGAGGGTGAGTCCTGGGCCTTTGTCAATCACCCAGGAGGATTTGCTGGTTTAGAAAATTTCTTGGGAAAATAGTCTAGACTGGAGACGTGTAAAAAGTGGGTGTCAATCAGCAGGGAGTGCACAGTCAGGGAGGCCTGTGAGAATGGGAGAGTGCCTAGAGATTGTAGCAGACAGCCGCGATTGGGTCCTCTGGCCTCGGGCCTTGAGCAGCAGCGTGAGGAGGAGCCTCAGCACTGGGGGCCTGGACAGAGGGGCACCCGAGCACTGTGGAGCTGGGAAACACATGGTTTGATAAAGAGGAGGCAACTAGCAGGTGTCCCTGTGACTTTGTGCATGGGATGGAGATTTCTAAACAGTCAGCAAAAACATTTCTCTGGGAAGAGAACTGTGATCAGCTAGAGACTGAAAAAGAGCTGGCAGCTAGGTAAAGTGTTCTCATTTAGGTAGTTCTTCTCGTTGGCAGAGAAAATAAAGAATTACAGAGAGTTACTCAGAAGTCATGAGTTCTGCTTTTACTCTTTAACAACTAAGAAGTTATAATTAGTAATTCTTTTTAACAAAGTAGCTAATGTGTCATTTTCCAGTGGGCTTCATGATAGTGTGCCTGCTTGTCGGTCCTTGAGTCCTTGTCTGTGGTGCTTCTGCTCTCCGTTCAAGACAGCCCCAAGTGACCCTCTACTGTGGTGTGTTCCTCACAGATTCATCCTTCATTACATCCTGAGTCTTCAGGCTGTGATGACCAAGGCACTGTGACTTCACCAAGTGATGCAGCTGGAGACCACACTGTGGCTCCTGAGGGTCCAGGTCTCTTCTTTGCCAGTGACTGCCCAGTGGAGGCTTCTCCTGCACTGTTGCCAGGGCCACCCTCCTGTCAGCCTAAAGTTGCTCAGCCATCAGAATGCAAGCAGGCTGGCCAGGTGGCACCATCAAAACACAGCCCCGTGGTGGATCCTGCCCCTGCTCCTTCAGGACGCGCTGCTGGTACAAGCCAGTCTCCAAAAAAGCCGTTCAACAGTATCATTGAGCACCTGTCCGTGGTGTTCCCGTGCTACAACAGGTATGCACACGAGCTGTCCGCCTCTGTCCAGCACTGTGTGGAACTGAGGTACCCTGACTGGATAAAGCCATGCCAATTAGGAGCTAACAGGAAAGGTTGGTTGCCTCTTGTTTTGCTCAGAAAGACAGGTGCTACATTCTTTTTTTTTTTGTAAATACAAAGGTGAGTATTTTCAAATAAATTTTTTAATATGCATATCGAGATTGAAAACTTTGATCGCTGGGTGTCCCACACTCCTCAGAGCCCATGACACTTTGCTGAGTTTTTTTTTTTTTTTTTTTTGAGACAGTCTCACTATGTCGCCCTTAGTAGGGTGCCGTGGTGTCACAGCTCACAGCAACCTCAAACTCTTGGGCTCAAGTGATTCTCTTGCCTCAGCCTCCTGAGTAGCTGGGACTACAGACGCCCGCTACAAATACCCAGCTAAGTTTGCTGAGATTTTGATGAGGTCAATAACACTCTCTAAAATGTTATAGCATCAGTAAATGAAGTGCAAAATTAAGAAAAGCTTTGTCTCATTTTCATGGCAGAGGGGAGGGGCGTATGACATATGGCAAAGAAGCCAGCAGCAACTTAATCTTGTTAAGACAAGACCTTTGAGTTGGCAGAGCTGAACTTTGTTAAGACCTTTGAGTTGTCAGAGGTGTGAGGTTGAGACCTGAGTTTTGAACTCTGTTACAACAAAGGGCTGTGCAAGTGCTGACAGGCCATGCGCGTGTGGGCCCAGGTGCTCTTACTGCCCAGCCAGAGCTGGAGACAGGGCAGAGGTTTTCCAGCTCCTCGGCAGCACTTTTGCCTCCACCTCTGCATTCTGCTCTTCAGGCTGATACAGAGTGTACAGGTGCCCTTTGTCTCAGCTGAGAGAGAAGGTGAAGTAGAGGCAGTGTGTCTGGGTGCAGTGCACAACAGAGGCCTCTGCACTCAGGAATGATGCTTGTGCCTGCCTTCTTATTTCTACTTCTGAGACAGCGTTAATTCCAGGCTTTGAAATTGAAATTTGGAAACAAAAGGCTGGTTAAAATATAATTGGCCTGCGCGGCACCTGTGGCTCAGTGAGTAGGGTGCCGGCTCCATATACTGAAGGTGGTGGGTTCAAACCTGGCCTCAGCCAAACTGCAAAAAACCCAAAAAATTAGCCGGGCATTGTGGCGGGTGCCTGTAGTCCCAGCTACTCCGGAGGCTGAGGCAAAAGAATCACCTAAGCCCAGGAGTTGGAGGTTGCTGTGAGCTGTGTGACGCAATGACACTCTACCGAGGGTGATAAAGTGAGACTCTGTCTCTACCAAAAAAAAAATATGTGTGTGTGTGTAATTGGCCTGGCCAGGTGAGGTGGCTCACACCTCCAATCTTAGCACTTTGGGAGGCAGAGGCAGGAGGATCACTTGAGCTCAGGACTTCAAGACTAGCCTGAGCAAGAGCAAGATTCTATCTCTACAAAAAATAGAAAACTTGGGTGGTGCCTGTGGCTCAGTGAGTAGGGCGCCGGCCCCATATACCGAGGCTGGCAGGTTCAAACCTGGCCCCGGCCAAACTGCATCAAAAAATAGCAGGGCGTTGTGGCAGGCACTTGTAGTCCCAGCTACTCGGGAGGCCGAGGCAAGAGAATCACCTAAACCCAAGAGCTGGAGGTTGCTGTGAGCTGTGACTCCACGGCACTCTACTGAGGGCAATACAGTGAGACTCTGTCTCTACACACACACACACACACACACACACAAATAGAAAACTTGACTCCGTGCTCAGTAGCTAGGACGCTGGCTACATATACCAGAGCTGGCACGTTCGAACCCAGCCTGGGCCTGCTAAACAACAATGACAACTACAACACCAAAACACCTGGGTGTTGTGGTGGGCGCCTGTAGTCCCAGCTACTTGGGAGGCTGAGGCAGGAAAATTGCTTAAGCCTGAGAGTTTGAGGATGCTGTGAGCTGTAACGCCATGGCATTCTACCAAGGGCAACATAGTGAGACTCTGTCTCAAAAAAAAAAAAAAGAAAGAAAGAAAACTTTACTAGGGCTCCCTATCCCTCTCCTGCTGCTCCCTCCCTGCCCCTCAGTCCAAAAAAAAAAAAAAAAAAAAATGAAAGAAAAACTGGGCATAGTGCACGCACCTATAGTCACTGCTACTCAGGAGGCTGAGGCAGAAGGATCACTTGAGCCCAGGAATTTGAGGTTGCAGTGGACTATGATGATACCGCAGAGTATGGGACACTCAAAAAATATATACATATATATGATTGGCTAGAATGAATATTTTATATTGGTGTTGCTCTGCCCATTTGAAAAGAAGTGTGTTTTGTTTGCACATGGGTGTATTTTGCCCTGCCTAAGTTGAGAAACATAAATTCTCTCAATAGTAATTGCCATTCCAGTTGTAAAATATTCAAGTTGTAATTACCAGAAGTACCCTACAAATAAAATTTTTGGCAATCCTGATTATATTTGGCAGAGATTAAACAATCAAGTAAATTGCATCCTAATTTTCTGAAAGTCAAAATGTTTGGGGTAATATTATTGCAACTAGCAAGTTCCTATTGACTCTAAGGCCCACCTGATGGAACTTGTGAAACATTTAGGCTTTGAACCTTGCTGTTGACTGGATTTTTCAAGGGAAGAGTCTGCTAAACTATTTTCTTCTTGGTTGGAAAGAATTTATTGATTTCAAGTTGGAACCAATAGTGTGTCCTATTGTTCAATGATTTTGCGTAAAGCTATGATAACATACAGGCTACAAAGTCAGTTTTCTAAATAGAGATTGATATGCCAGGTGGATCTACCAGATACACAATTACTTTGAAATTCCATTGAAATAAGCATTTAGAAGTAACACTGAAATTTTCATAACTAGTTTGGAAAAAGTAATTTTGCCTAAAAATAGTTCTGCTTTTTATATGCACTTACTATTGTTATCATTGGATCTACACATTAATTTTTTGTTATGTTTATTTTTGATTTTTTGGGTCGGGTTGATATTGGCACATAGTAATTCTTGGCAATAAAAAACTTGACTTTGTTTTAAAAGCTGATCTGGTTGTTAAGACATCTGGCTAACCCATAATATGATATTAGAAGAATGAAACAAATTACTTCATACAAAAGTTGTAACAAGTGACCAGCTATTTTATATGGCACCTGTCTTCTTCCTATAAGCTTATTCTAAACTGTGAGATTAGATAACAGGTCTGGTATAGGGATACCAATTCTTCAGTTTCCTTCTAACATCGTCTATGGATTTTAATACAAATGTATTAATGTAAAAGAAGCATCAAAGAGTCTGGTCTGTTGCCTAACTTAGTTATCACTTTTACTTAATATCCCATCCTCTGATAATCATGTCAACAAAAATGCCTTGGCACTCACTATTTTATAGCTGTA
Source organism: Perodicticus potto (assembly GCA_963574655.1). Classification (NCBI taxonomy): domain Eukaryota; kingdom Metazoa; phylum Chordata; class Mammalia; order Primates; family Lorisidae; genus Perodicticus; species Perodicticus potto. Next base: position 17,443 of record CAUYRH010154533.1, read on the forward strand.
CAACAAAACTGCATTATTCAGTTATCTTCTGAAAACATTGCATTCATTAGGCTTTTTTATTATCATTGGTGATAGTAAAATCATGATCCCAACTTACTTTCAGTATAAGGGTCAGCCAGAAAAAATCTTAAAGAAGGAAACTGTATCAGGTCCTTCACATTCTAAGTTTCTTACAGTGTTTGCTTTCCATGTAACATTGAATGCTGTTTTAAATGCTTACCCTACTTAGTTCCTCCTCAACAGCACCAATTTTTTCAATCAGTTCTATAATCTGTTCTTCTTGAACAGTTAATTTTCCATTCATGGCTTTCAAATAAAGCTCAATGTAAGTTTAATAGTTAATTTTTTTCCTAACCCACGTAAAATTTATTCTAACACAATTACAGTCGTTACACAAACTCATCTCCATCATTTATTACCATCATAATAATGATACCAAAGTGTTAGAAACAATAAATAGAAATTACAAAGAAAACAAAAAAACTTTGTTGTCACTTACCATTCACTTTTTCTTTCAGCACTGAGCTTGCTGGTTTTATTAAAAAAGTACGAAACAAAAACAAGAACTCACTGTCAGGATTGAGTATTGATGAAATTGTCCAAAGAGTGACGGAACACATTCTAGATGAACAGAAAAAGAAAAAGGTATTTCATTCAGATACAAGAAAATGTGCCACTTCATCCTTACTTATAAAGTATGAGGATTATTAAAAAATGCTGTAAACTGAAATGTGGAAAATAATTTACTAATGAGAGAAGATGGTCAAGCTTTTTTAGGTAACTGAACTTTGCGTTCCGCCCCCCACTATCTTGTAGCCAAACCCTGGGAAGGACCAGAGGACTCCTGAGCCCGGCTCTGCAGCTTCTGTGACCAGGTTCTCCCCGGACCCACCCTCAGTGACGGTCGGACCATCACCCAGAACTAAGGGGCAGAAAACAGAAGATACCCCTGTGAGTGTTGTGTGTATAACTGTATAGTTCGTTTTGTTTTTTAATGAAGAACAAGAAGGAAGCAGAATTTTGAAGCCCTTATTTAGCTCCATTCTTTTTTTTTTTTTTTTTCTTTTTCTTTTCGGCTATTTTTTTTTTTTTTTTTTTTTTTTTTGAGACAGAGCCTCAAGCTATCACCCTGGATAGAGTGCTGTGGCATCACAACTCACAGCAACCTCCAATTCCTGGGCTCAAGCGAGTCTCTTGCCTCCGCCTCGAAAGTAGCTGGGACTACAGGCGCCCGCCACAACGCCCGGCCATTTTTTGGTTGTAGTTGTTGTTTGGCGGGCCCGGGCTGGATTCGAACCCGCTTGCTCGGGTGTACGTGGCTGGCGCCTTAGCCTGCTGAGCCACAGGCGC
>CAUYRH010154535.1:0-32333 GCA_963574655.1 Perodicticus potto
TGGAGCTTGCCAGAGCAGTTCTCCCACAATGGCTCCACACAGCCCACCACCAAATACTGGCAGCTCTGTCTGGCTCAGTGGCCCAGTCTGGGGCCCCAGGCAGCACTCAAAGACCCCCACACTCCTGCCCAAGTTCTCCCACGGCAGTTCAACCGAGTGCCAAGTCCAAAAGAAACCCAGACAGCTCACAGGGAAGACCTTTCCAACCTGCAGTCCCACTGTTGCCCCACCCACAGCCGCCAACAGGATCAGACCAAAAGAACAGACGCAACCACTTGCCCAGTCTCTGCCACTTTTGCCTTCCTCAGGGTGTCCAGAAGCCTCACGCTGTCTCCCTGGGTCCCCAAGGGGAAGTTCCTGGGTAGATCCCACCTGCCAGAGATGCCTGAAGTCCTCTCAAGCCTACCTTTTTACCCTAACCTGTCACCAATGAATTTTTAGACTTTTGCTAGTTTAATGGATACATGCTGGTATGTTAACTTTGCTTTGAGCCAATCTTATTTAATTTCCAGAATGCTATGCACTTTTTAGAATACTAGCTTGCTGTCTTTATTTTTGTGTGAAAGTTCTTTATTCTCTGTTTTGATACTTATTGACTAGAATCTGAATTTTGAGTTTGTGAGCTCTCCAGCCAACCTTATGTTTTAGGATAAATGTTGTGATGGGTAATAGGGCTGCTTTATAATGACATGAGCTTTGTCTTGTCACTCTCACCTTTTTCCTTCCATTGCCTCCCTCCCCCATTTCACCCTCTGAAGTTGATACAACTTAGTGGGTTTTAAAATTTTTAGTAACAGGGTGACACTGAAATATCCAGGGCTAAAGTTTGTGTTGTGGTTGGCCAACCTGTGAGCCATTCTTTAAATGGAATGCTGATAATTTTAAAATTCATATGGAAAAGGACTAGACTAAATTATGTAAAATCATTCCTAAGGACCATTTCCACATATTGTCAAGCTCTTCTTACAGGATTTTTTTCCTCCATTGCCAAGGTCACTTGTCTGCGATGTATTCTGTGCTTTAGGAGCAGTCCTAACTTTAGACAACAGGTTCCACCTCAGCCATCTGTGGGTTAGTATTTAATTGTTCCTCCGGCTAGTCTAGTCTTGGTGTTGAACTTCAGTATTGATAGGATAAATAGCTTATCTGTCTGGAACTCAAAGATTAAGAATCTGCCTTGATCTTGCCTCTATTGGAACTGCACAGAGATAATTGACTATTTCCCAAAACTGAAGTATACTGGTGGAGGAAGTAATCTTTTTTGAACTGTTTAAGACTATGAACACTGACTCCCTGTCTGTCCTGAGCCTTAGTAACCATGAAGTCAGTTTATTAATTACTAGCAGAAGAAAAGCGAGGTACATCATAATCCAAGCTCTGCCATTGTTTTCCAGAGGAAAAAGTGTGTTATTTACACGGCACCCTGAAAAACTGTGTCTTGCCAAGGTGCTCAAAATCAGGACTGTCTTATGTGTATACATGTGACTGAAATCTGCCTTCTCCATGCGGGGGGAACATACATGTTTTGTAAAGGCACATACATGTCAAGAACAGTTTATGAAAAAATAAAATAAAAAGGCAGGAGAGATAACCATGAAGAAAATAACTGGCAATTATCTGCAGAAACAGTTTGCTAGATGTCATCCCACACTGAAGTCAGCATTAATGTTTGTCTGACAGAACACACTTGCAGGAAAGGTGCTGTCTTTTTTCTGCCAAAGAGCTCTTACTTCTCTCTGAGCTTAAATTGGCAGAATATCCGTGTGTAGACAGTGATTCCAAGCCATAAAACTAACTTTGGCTTTAAGCCAAGGATTTTAATGTTCTTGAAGTTTCAAAATTTTAACAATGATGTATTATGCTAACCTATTAAATAATTTTATGTAGTACATACTTATTATATAAAAATTTGAAAATATAAATAAGCAAATGAAAAGAAATAAATCACCTTATCTCCAGAAATAAAATTATAAACACTTTGATACAATTCTCCTAGAATTGTTGTTTCTGTACACATGTGTGCTCACACACATAACAAACTAAAAGTTAGGTCACAAAGTACACGTTACTTACTGTCCCATGTACATAACATACGATTTAAGTAGGGTCAATTATTTTTCTCTTACTTATTAACTAGTGTCAAACATTGACGCCATGTGCTTGACAGCCAACTGTGCTGGAAAAAAAAAGATGAGTGGTTTTTTTGTTTGTTTTTATATTTGTTTTTATGGCAGCCTTACTTGGTCCCCCTGGGTAGAATGCCATGGTGGCATCGTAGCCCACAGCAACCTCAGACTCTTGGGCTTCAAGAAATCTTCTTGGTTCAGCTGCCCAGGAAGTTGGGACTACAGGTGGCCACCACAACTCCTAGCTATTTTTAGAGACCAGGTCTCAGCCTTGATCAGATTTCAGTCTTGAACTTCTGATCTCAGGCGATCCATCTGGCTCGGCTTCCAGAGTGCTAGGATTATAGGGGTGAGCCACCGTGCCTGGCAAGATGTGAGTCTTAATGTACTTTTCTTACATGTTTCATATTAATGTGTATGACATCATCGAATCTTACTTAAAGCTTTAACATTTTCTTGGAAGTAATTGTGCAGACTTCAAAAAATATTCTGATAGGAAGCTATCTTAAATCAAGTATTCAGTTTAAAAATTTGTGTTTACTGATAAAGATTTCAAAAATGATGATTTGCTTGAGGTATTTACTCTGAGGAAGCTTGATATGGCTCTGGTTCCTATCTGATTACAAATGGGATGGGTTTTGTGTGCAAAATATTGTGTATATGTCTTTTACAGGGAAGACTCGTTCATGGTTTTTCAAAGTGATTAGTGACATACCTTTGATAGCCAGATTTCTCTGTGTTCAAATTCCTAATGGGTGAGTTCAAGCAATTTATTTAATTTCTCTGATGTCATTTTTTACCTATAAATCGGAGGTCATGATACTTACCTTGAGGTGTCATTGGAATAAAATGAGATCATGCTTTTAAAGCTCTTAGTTTCATGAAATCATCAGTATTTCATATTTTATAAATGGATTATTCCCTTTTTTAGAAATATTATCTATTATTCTCTCAATCAGTTGAGTATATGAATACATGAAAAAATTAGAAAATGCTGAAACATATTTTATTTAACTGTGCAATGATAAGTAAGCAATATTTGCTGCTATTTTTCCATGTGGTTTTTAATCAAGATTTTTTATCTGTTTGCTGAAAGCATTATACATCCTTAAAATTTTTGTATTTCTGTGACACTTTTCCTTCCCATCTTTTAATCCTTTCCTACTTGGCAATCTAATGAAATCATTAAGGCCATGGTGAAATAAGTCTGAGTGGGTTCTGAATATATCACTTCTGTTTCTCTATTCGCCACGTGCTAGGGAGTTGCATTGTTTGGGTTTTGAAAGGAATAATGAGGTAATCAGTCTCACAGCTCACTCTCCACACTCTTCCCACAATGGCTTGAGTAATAATAGGAAAGAGGCTGCTTTTCTTTGACAAAGCTTTTTTATTGTCTGGCCTTGTGAAGTCTCGCAGCTTTGGTTGTACCTAGCCAGAAACTGAAGGAATAAAGTAAGAAAACTTCTATCCCTTCTCATTAGAGCACACACAAAAACATACTTTTGTTTTTTATAACAGTTTCTTTTTTTCTTTTTTTTTTAGACAGAGTCTCACTATGTTGCCTTCAGTAGAGTGCCATGGTGTCACAGCTCACAGCAAGTTCTAACTCTTAGGTTTAAGTAATTGTCTTGCCTCAGCCTCCCAAGTAGCTGGGATGCAGATGCGTGCCACAACGCGTGGCTATTTTTTTTTTTTTTTTTTTTGGTTGTGGTGGTCATTGTTGTTTAGCAGGTCCAGGCCAGGTACAGACCCACCACCCAGGTGTATGTGGCCGGCGCCCTTAACCACTGAGCTATGGGTGCCGCCCCATAACACTTTCTTCAAGTGGATATTCTGTTTAAGAAGTCTATATTGATATTTTGTATTACCTTTATCAGAAATTTTTTTTTCCAGACATGCTACCAAATAGAAAATATACTACTCAACCTGGATCTTGACTTAACAAAGAAACAAATACATCAAATGAGTTTGTGCGTGGACTGGATTTTATATCCATAAAATTAAGTTCTTTTCTCACAAATTTCCCACCACATAAAAATAATAAGGAAAAATCCAGCTAGGTGAGAATTTGTTAATCTCCATTTGCCAGATAAATTCTTTTCGGAAAAAAATCGTTTCTTCTCCCTTTCCTTTCTTCCTTTTTTTCTTCTTTCTTTTCTTATTTCTTCCTTCCTTCTCTTCATCCATTCTCTTCCTCTTCCTTCCTTTCTTCTTCCTTTTCCTCCAGGTGATATTGTCTGAATGTTTTCAAAAGTTAGTGTGGCAACTTTCATATCCTCTGAGTTCCCTATGGAAAGCACGTCTACTTTCACCTTGGGTATTTTGCAAACTGTGGCACTCAAGCTGTTTTTATTTAGGGCTGTATTTGCTCAAGTTGTTTTATTGTTCACTGCTGCTGTAGCATCAAGACGTGAACATTCAAATGGAGACCAAAATAAACACATTGTTTCTGTATTCAATGAGGAATTATGGAGTGTTTAAAGAGCACCAGACATTACTTGTGTAAGTGCTTACTCCTGTTTAAATTTTTCTTATTATGTGTGTTTATTCTCACTTCCGAAGGAAAAAATCTTTCTTCAGACTAGAGCATAATACACATATTATATTCAATATAATCATTTGAAATCATTAAATCATTTAAAATCATTAAAATGATTTTATAATCACTATAAAATCATTTTGCTACTCATTGTATCTGATCATGCGATTTACTAGTTTCTGATTTTCTAGGAACTCTACAGAGAAGAATACAAGCATTTAGACTCTTTTCTACCAATTCAAAGTTTAGAAAAGATTTGTTCCAAGTTCATGTAAGTCATCTTTAAAATAACTCCTCTCACTGTCCCATGTTCATTGAACAAATTCTTCACTTTCTGTAAATTGAAATAAACTTATAGGAATAAAACTACATATTTGGCCTTGATCCAAAATATAAATAGATATGGAGTAGCGTTGTTTATTAAAATATACTTTAGAACACATTTTTGTATATCTGACCACAACAATAAACAGTGAAGAATAAGATTTCTTTTCTTCAAGCGGCTTCTAGTACTAAGCTGTTTCTTTCCAAAGTTCCATGGACTTTCTCTTTTCAGTATACTGCAAGGTCAAATTATTTTTAGCTTACCTTCATTACCTACTTGGTTCTCATTGTAGAATTTTTGTCTAATTTCACCTATATGGAATATCCAGTGTTTATGACAATAATATTTTTGACCAATAACTTTTGAAAAACTATGTAAAGATAAGTATTTATATATATAAATGGGTGATAGTATAAATATGCTGATGTCTATTCATATTTTTATATAAAATATACATAAATCCACTCTCAAAATATTCTTATGAGGAGAAAATTTATTGTTATCATCTTGTACATTTTTTTCCTCATTAGAATGTGGACATAAGTAGAACATACGTTTTAACAAAAGTATTGTTTTTCCAGTGGGTCAAGATCAAAAAATATTTAACAGCCATACATATCTATATTGTACGCATAAGGCATGAAATAAACTATTTCCACACACTAACATCATCTCTGTAATGGAAAGAAGTACCAAGGACAGTGGGAAAGAGAGAAAGGGGCCCCTCGAGGTCAGTGATTCTGAAAGAATGGACAAAGACCTCAGATCACGCAGCATCTTGTCTGAGGCTGAATGGCTGAGTGGAATTTTGCCATTTTTTTTAAATTTCATAATTGTCTTTTGTCTTTTAATTTATTTGCATATGATCTTTATTTAAAGGACCCCTTAAGATTTTATAAAGCTTCACACTTGCCCTCAAGTAAATCTCAAAATAATGGATACTTCAGCATATTCTGCAAGGGGGAAGCTTCCTGATTTAAGGACTCTAAGATTTGGGCTATATTTTTAGGCAAGTGAAGAAAGATGGGAGAGACACAATTCCAAGAAGGACTCTCCCTAGCAAATACAATCAGTGTAACCCAACTCCTCGCACCCTAATGAATCCCAAACAAAACAACAACAATAAAAATAGAAACAATTTATAAAAGAAAGATGAAGCTTTAACAATTTATTTTGCATTTTTATTATAAATTGCCCAAATATGATTAAAACACTGTTGAGGGCTAGAAATGGAATAGAAAATCACAACAAAGTATGTCAGCTGAAGACTGAGAAGCTTAAATCAAGATGCCAAAATCAAAAATAGGCAATGAAAACTAGGACTACCTATTCATAAGAAAAAATTATATAGCATGTTCTATAAGTAGGAGGAAACCTCTGTATCTTCCACACCCTCTTCTGGTAAACAGCAACTGATAACGTCATTACAAAGGCTCCCAGCAAACTGTCCAATGGACAGCCAGATACGAAGTACTTAAAAGCAGAAGTGGGTAGTAGCAGAAGTAGTAGGGGATATCCAATTTGCTCAGAATTCAACTTTTGTTTCTCTCAGTTTGAAGACTACAAATATTATCTATCCAGGAGCATGAAACATCAAGTCATTCTTACAAGGCCATTTTATTGCAGTTGTATCTGGAGGGACCTAAATGGACATGAAAAGAACAGGTAAAATGAATTTTAGGAAATCTAAGCATTATAAAAGAACTTTACAAAATATCCCTGAAAATACCTTGATTGAATGACAGGCACCAGTTAGCCTGCGGTTTTGTACATGAGCCTTTTAAGCAAAAGAACAATATTTCAAAAGTTTAAATATATATGCTTAAAATTATCAAAGATATAGGAAGGATTGACACTCATAATTAAGTGGAGGAAATCCTTAAAAAGTAAAACAAAGTATAATGAATTGTTAGGGGGAAAAAAAGAACTACTATGATTAATCTTTGAACAATGTGGAGGATGGGGTGCTGATTCCCACAGTTAAAAATCTGCATGTAAGTTTTGACTCCCCAAAATTTTAGCTTCCTCTTAAAGAACGGTAAATATTTCTCTTTCTGATGATTGCCTTAGCATTTTATTTTCTCTGGCATATTTCATTGTAAAAATACAGTATATAATACACATAACATACAAAATGTGTGTTAATCACTATTTATGTTATTGATAAGGCTTCCAGTCAATATAGGCTATTAAGAGTTAAAATTCTGGGGTGCCAAGTATTTTAAAGGAAGGAAAGAGAGGAAAGCAGATGTATAAACACATGGAAGTGAGAAAGTATCACATAGTTAACGGAATTATGATAAGCTTAGAATTTCTGAAAACAAAGGTATGGCAGTTGACAAGGCAGGGAAGAAATGCAACTTTTGAGGTATTCAGATAGAAGTGCCTAATTTGCCAGCTTTTAAGAAGAAATCTAATTTGGGCAGAGGTAGATCACATGACCCATAAAACCAAGAGAAGAGGCCAGGCATGGTGGCTCAACGCCTGTCATCTTAGCACTCTAATGCTAAGGGGGGTGGATTGCTTGAGTTCACCAGTTCAAGACCAGCCTGAGCAAGAGTGAAACCCCATCTCTACTAAATATGAAAAACTGAGGCAACAGCATCACTTGAACCCAAGACTTTAAGGTTAAGCTGTGATGCCACAGCATTTTACCCAGGGTGACAAAATGAGACTATCTCAAAAAAAAAAAAAAAAAAAACAGAAGAACCAGAATCTAGGTTAAATCACAAAACTATTGCCTAAGAACAGAAAGTTATTTGACTTTCATGTGAGAAATTACGTAAAAATGTTGTGACTGGTATTGTTAAAAGGGAATACACATTGTTGAGACCACTCAAAATTTGTATTTTTATGGAAATGAGTAGTCAAGAAAAACACACCAAAAGGAGATTATCAATATGTATGTGCAGAGATTTGACTCCTCATAAACACCCATATGATAACATCAGGTCTACTCAGCACATTAGTGAAACTTGGCAGAATTTAAGATTTGTCTTAGCAACCTCCCCAGGAAATGAAGTTTGGCTGATGCAATGCCATTTTAGGAAATGCCAGATCTGCATATTATTAACATTTGTGTTGGTGGGTTCCCAAAAATGGCTCTAGTCTGACCCAAAATGTATGCTAGAATAAAATCCCACTTGCTATATGAGTGTGAAATGATTTGAAAGAAGCAAAAATTTAGACATTTCTTCAAGCACAAATGGCTGGTGTCAAAACGAGTTGCAACAGTGCTATGCTCAGCAGCTGTACCTGCGTGGTAACCAGGGAGCTAGCTATCGGGCAAGGAATGTTTATTTCCCACGTTAGAATTTAAAGTAGAGTAGAACACAGTGGGCAACACCTCATGAAAACGAGGAGAGAGGTTCTTCTTCCCTCCATTATTTGAGCCTGAAGCCTTAAAACAAGAGTAAACCATAATAGAATGGTGTTTATCTTCTCAGAAAAGTACATGTTTTTCTATGCAAATGTCATTTAAAAGGGGAAGATGTCTGTATGGTTATCAATCACTTCTACATCATAGCTACCTTAGAGTTTCCTTTTTAAGCAATCTTTCCTAGAGACCCAGTATTGGCTTGAGACCAATTTATTTACCCTATGCCAAAAAGTTATTTCCCAAGTGCAATTACCTAGAAATCTTATGAAATGTGCACCTTGCCAGGCTCAGGAAGATTTTTTTAAATCACATTTTCCTGAGGAACTCTCAGAATTTCGAATCTATGATCCTTTTTTGGTTGAAGGAGAGTACAGAGAAAGAAATAATAATAAATAAAAATGAAGAGTGTCACCAGTTTCTCAACTATAGGCATATATCTTTTATCAAGTTCCACTTCCCAGTGGAAGTGAAGGGGGTGGTAAAAGGAAGGAATCTAGAAATAAGGAATCTCCTTCAATGGCCATACTCAATATGATCACAGTTATTTAGAAAAATAGGCGTAGAAGTTACAGGTGGATAAAGGGCTCTTTTTACAGATGTTTGGGCAAGATGAGTATGTCAAAGCAGAGGATCAGAAGATGAGCCTGGGATCCTGTAAGGTGGAGGGTCGGGAGACTGATGATCACTGAAGATTTAGCTTATTTATACCCTCAGCTATCAGATGAGAAATAGAGTTGCCAACCTTCCTGATGACTCCTATTCCCTCACTTTTTTATGAACTTCTTTCTCTTTCTAGGTATTTTTAAGTGGGCTTACATTAGGAAATAGCACATACAACTAACAGTTTGGAAATTATCTCATATAGAAAGATTTGTCTTCTAAGTTCAAAAAGAACTTAAGGCTTTGCTAGACAGGTAAAGAAAACTATGTATATGGGAAAAATACTATCAAAAGTCAGCTAAAACTAAATCACACAGAAAATCCTTATAAAGCATGAGTAAAAATGTTTGCCTTGGCAAAATTTTTATTTGCCCAGGTATAAATGCTCACTGAGGCAACTGCATGCTTGCGCTTGGAGGTAAACTTTCACATCTCTGAAGGCCTGGAGATAGAGACATGAGGGAGACATCTTGACCTTCCACATCTCTGAAGGCCTGGAGATAGAGACATGAGGGAGACATCTTGACCTTCCACATCTCTGAAGGTCTGGAGATAGAGACATGAGGGAGACATCTTGAACCTCCCCTTCAGTGATCATAACTGTGTTGCCAAAGAGAAAAAGAAAAAAAAAATACAGGAAAATTATAGTATTTGCATTAGAAAGAAAGGGGAGAAGATAAAAAAAATTAAATGTTATGTTGTACATTAAATATAAAAAATTACATGATTCTTTTTTACATGCTAAAGGGAATGTTATCTTCAGGGATTGAATAATGTATCCTGTATGTGATGTTTATAAACTTACCACTTCTGAACACGGTATATTTTCTCATCAGCAGCTTCAGAAACTGAATTTAAATGATATGTCAAGAAGCTATAAATAAAGATAAAATACTTCAGAGCTTCTAGCGTTCGGGGAAAAAATTATTCAGATTCACTTTCAATTCTATTAATGTATTTCTTACAATAAGAAATTTTTATACATTCAGTAATAGTTCTTGCTGTTAGTGGAAAGAGTCAGATTTGGGTTCAAACCTTGGCTTGTTCCTATAAAAAATGGAGGTCCTAAGTAACTGTTTGGTGAAGATATTTTGCAGTTTCAATAAAATTCTATCAAAATCTATCTTTCTAGTAGATGCTCACTGCTCAATTAAAAATATTGCCAGTAATAAATTAAATACATAGTATTAAGAATTAGGACCTTGAGAAATGACTACGACTTCATTACTCTCTGCAGCATAAAATATGAGGTAAAAGACTTTGAATTTTACTATTGAAAGGAAAATGAGAAAAATAATATTTAATTACAGTATTGTCAGACATATTTATTATTATTGTTATGTAGTCTCATTAGTTTTGGATATAAAATTATGTCTCATATTGTCTCTTAGATTGAAAAAGTTGAGCCAAATTTTCAGTTCCAGATATAATGGAGTAGCTCACAGAAAATACCATTACTTGTGAAAATGACTAGGGAAAAAAAAGCCAATAGTTTTGGATGTCTGAAGAAATTGGTGAGCTGTCAAGGCAGCCAGAAATTGAGGAATCAGATCCTGAACAGCAGGGGAGCCTGAATTGGGCTGCAGTGGAGTTCAGCATTGAGCATGGCTTTCTTCATATCACTTCTCTCCTTGGGACAGCTGCTGAATCTTGTCAGAGGATATGTATCTATGAATCCTGGCAGGAAACATTCATTAACCAACAAACTAAAGTTGCCAGACATGAATTTTAAAGGCAACTATGATTAACATGTACCTCAAAATAAATAAAAAGATAAATAATTTCAAAAAATTTAGAATATATCAAAGAGAAGCAAATGAAAATTCTAGAATTGAAAAACACACTGCATGTGAAAAACACAATAAATGTGTTTTATAATAGACTGGTTTAGCTAAACAAAGAATTAGTGAGCTGGAAGAAAGAACAGAAGACAACATTCAGACTAAAGTAATAAAAGAAATGGAACATACAGTGAGCATATAATAGATATATAGCACATGTTGAAAAAATCTAACACACAGGAAATTGAAGTTTCTGAAGAGGAAAAGAGAGAATATTCAAAGACAAAATGGCCAAGAACTTTCCAAAGCTGATGAAAGAAATCACAGATTTTAGAAGCACTACAACCACAAAAATAAATAGCTGAATAAGTAAATAAGTATCAATCGATCAATTACAGTAAAATTGCTTAAAATAAAAAAAATACATTTTTAATGTAGCCTGAGAGCATACACACATACAAATACAATGTGAACACAGGAACAACAATAAGATTGACATCCACTTAGCAGAAATAATGAAAGGATACTGAAAAATCAAGAGCTATAAATGAAGCTACAATGTTTAAAATAATAATAATGTCCTCTATACACAACTCAAATTAATCCACATGAAAAAAGCCCACAATCCCATATATCAACGGGCAAGAGAGATGAATAGAACCTTCTCTAAAGAAGACAGATGAATGGCTAGCAAACATATGAAAAAATGCCCATCGTCCTTAATTATTAGAGAAAAGCAAAGCAAAGCCACCCTGAGATATCATCTAACCCCAGTGAGAATGGCCCACATCACAAAATCTCAAAACTGCAGATGCTGGTGTGGATGTGGAGAGAAAGGAACACTTTTACATTGCTGATGGGACTGCAAACTAATACGACATTTTTGGAAAGAAGTATGGAGAACTCTCGAAGAACTCAAGCTAGACCTCGCATTTAATCCTGCAATCCCATTTCTGGGTATCTATCCAGAAGGAAAAAAATCCTTTTACCATAAGGACACTTGAACTAGACTGTTCATTGCAGCTCAATTTACAATCATCAAAATGTGGAAACAGCCTAAAACCCCCCACGCAGGAATGGATTAACAAGCTATGGTATATGTATACCATGGAATATTATTCAGCCATTAAAAAAGATGGAGACTTTATATCCTTTGTATTAATCTAGATGGAAGTGGAACACATTATTCTTAGTAAAGCATCACAAGAATGGAGAAGCAATCTTACGCACTCGATTTTGATATGAGGACAATTAATGACCTAGTACATGGTGGGGGCATGGGGGAAGGGGAGAGCAGAGAGATGAAAGGGGGGAGGGGGCTGGGAGAAGAGAAGAGCAGAGAGAGTGAAGGAGGGAGGGGTATGGGTCTTGGTGTGTGACACACCTTTTGGGGGCAGGATACAATTATAAGAGGGACTTTACCTAACAAATGCAATCAACATAACCTGGTTTCTTGTATCCTCAATGAATCCCCAACAATAAAACAATAATAATAATAATATCCTATGAGATTTAGATGTACTATAGTTAAAATGCATGACAAAAGCAGTACAAAAGCCAAGAGAGAGGTACTTAGTCTTAGCATTGGGGGGAAAGAAATAAAAGTGCTAATTTACTTTAGATTCTAATAAATGTTATTTGTAGAATAACCACTATTTAAGTCATAAAATAAGGCATGAAGAACAAACTAATAGAAGAAAACACAATAATAAAAATGCTTAACTAATCCAAATTATGAAAAAGAAGAGAAAAAGGAACACAAAATGGTGAATATATTTATAGCAATAAGATGATGGATATAAACACATAAGTTTATCTATATACCCCTATATGTGTATATATGTTTGTGTATTATATAGACACACACACACACAAATATGTGTGTGTATATATATATATATATATGTGTATATATATATATATATATATATATATATATATATGTAATTACATTAAATGTAAATGGTCTAAATATCTAAAAGAAGGCATTTGCCTCATTTGCAGAACACTGGATTTCACACCCTAAGGTTCTAGATTCACATACTCTTAGGTTTTTGTTAATATACAGAGATATTTTCCTAAGGCCAGTTACAATATTACATGTGTGGCTGAATCCAGAGGTTCCAAACACAATTCAGCTACACTGGTTTCTTTTACTTCTGTTCCTCAGTCCTATAGCCTAGGAAAAAATTTCTTTTCACCCCTACACCTAGATCCACCCCTTCTCCATTTTTCTCCCTAAATGGAACGATATTCCTTTGGGGAGAAAAACCCCAGATAATTAAAAAAAAACTAATTTGGGGTCTCTATATTTTGCTAAGCTTATCTTTTTTAAATTCTTGCAATAGCTTCTGCTTTCTGCCTTTCAAAATCTTTCTCAAACTTCATCACAGAAACAAAAGCCATCCTGCATCATATTTTACTTAAAATCCGAGCATGTATTTCACCTCTTTCATGATTTACTAGATCTAATCTTATATTATAAAACCTATGTTTAAATTTTCTACATTTCATGTCTCACTTAAAAGGATGACAAAAATTCAAAAGTTTGACAACATATTTTGCAGGCAAACCTGGGGAAAAAAGAAAAAAATATTCTCAAACATGGCTGCTGGTGGTAAAGAGATTGGGTAAGATTTGACAAAATTGGACATGCCTATGCTCTTTAGTCTGTCATATCTCATTATTTTAATGGGTGGTAAAAAAGGTGGGAAAGGTAAAAGAGAGAAAAAAGAGAGGTGGTTTGGGTCAACCTATAGATTAAAGGAGATCACTTGCAATGTACAATCCTATATGAATGGAACTTCTTTGGACACTGATTTCAACAAAAACCAAGAAAATACTTATGAGATTCATGAGAATGTAAACATTGGCTGCATGTTAATTTTTAGGTGAGATAATGATATTTTTTAAAAGTTTCCTGGTATTTTAGATAAGAAATATTTATGCATGAAGTAATAGATGCCCACAGAGTGCTTTAATATAATAGGAGAAAAATGTATAGGGTCTGAATGAAATAATAACATCATGAGCTGATTGTTGTTGAATCTGAGGGAAAGAGACATGGAAGTTATTTTCTATTTGTTATACATATATATCATTTTGAAATTATCATTATCAAATAGTTGATGAATATCCTGTACTTTACCTTATAAAAATACAGATTTATAAGTCACAATCTCCATGATTTTGATTTTGCCAATGTGATGTGATACTAGGAATTTTTTTTTTTTGACCTGGAATCTCAAATATTTCTCATATGGATTACCAAAAATATATAATTCTGTGACTCCTCAGAACTTAAATTATAGAATATAACTATAGTACTATAAAATAGTAATGTCACATGGATTTCCCAAGATATTAAGGTATGTTTTTATCTTCACCAGGTAACAAATGACATTAATATTCTTGTTTTTTCCTACAATGTCACTAGTACCATTATTTTATAATGACAGAGGTTTGAATATTTACTCCGCTTGAAGAGAGAGTCCAGAAGAATTTTTCCTGAAATTCACAAAAGTAGGATGCTGAGACATTGTAAAGCTAATCTTATATAACTTCGTTAATCGATGACTATTTTGTTTTAAAGACTTAGAATGAATTCACTCTTGTGTTTACTATAGCACATTATTCACAATAGCTAAAAGAGGGAATTCTCCTAAGTGCCGGCCAATGGATGAATGAATAAGAAAAAAAGTGTGGCGTGCGTGCGTGCAATGGAACAGCCATGAAAAAGAATGAAATTCTGTCATTTGCCGCAGCACACATGGAACTAGAAGTTATTATGTTAAGTGAAATGAACCACCTACAGAAAGACAAATATTGCACGTTCTCACCCATAGGTGAGAGATACGAAAGTAGATCTCAAGAAGACAGAGAGGATGTTGGAGCTTACCAGAGACTAGAGAAAGTGGGGGGAGATACGTGGATCTATTGTGTATCAACAATTAAAAATAAAAAATACAGAAGAAGAAACTATCATAAAACCTACTATATTAATTTTTGTTTATAAGTTGAGAGTTTATTATTCATCTTTTTCTTTAAGTACGTTTATAGCTGCAAACTGATCATTATCAAAAAATAATCAACTACTACTAATGAGAATGAGCACCTCATAGCATCTGCTTTGGCAAGATCAAGACTGAAAATAAAAACTAGGAAGATGAAAAGGCTTAAAAAATACGTGTGAGAGTGATAATGAAGGAAAAACAACAACAAAAAATTGGTCCAGGGATTCCATTGCTCACCTGTGGAGTTCCTTACAAAGCCAGGTTGGGGTCTGCTGCATATCAGAGCTGCCCATGAACCAGCTCCTACTTTCTTTCACTTTAGGAAAGAAGAAAGCCAAAAGTTAGTTATTGACATTCAACAAAACATAAAACTACTTTCATACTGATCAAGAAACATTCAAATGCTATATTTGAATTCTTAGCTTTTAAGAACATTTTAGTGGTTGTGAAGTAGAGAATTCACCTGAAAATTTTTTACAAGCTCAAGTCTATCAGGAAGCCTGCTGCCATTTCAAATTTGAATTCCACAGGAAACTCTGGCCAAGCCTTACATGCTTGTGCAAGCGTGGAATGGCAAGCTTTTCTTTGTTCTTTTAGCTGTTTCACAAATAAATCTCATTTGCAATGTGAAGCTGCAGATACCATTTATTTTCTTCTGCCAAGGATGGAGCAAAAGAAATAATCTTAAATATTTCATTTATAAAACAGTGTTCTTAATTATGTTGCTACTTTTTTTTCCTTTTACTTCCTGAATATTCACATGTAATGATTTATTTTTAGAAATTCTTAGAGGTAATGTGTTTACTCCCATTTTTGTCTACGATATAAATAGTTCAGAACAGCAATTTCTTGCAATTATCATCGAAAATTTGTAATAATTATCTATTTACTGAAAAGGAAAGAATGCCTACCCACAGTACTATCTGGGAGAAATGCCTCCCTGAGGGTTATGGCTGAGATCGACCTGGAGATAATAAAAAGACAAAGCATCTTTCATTTCTATCATTCACTCTGAGATGAGTAGGGAGCAGGATGTATAGTCCTGCAGTACCCATCATAAAGATTTACACAAATTGTTCCTTTCTCTCAGAGTGCTCTCCTTCCTCAGTGTTACATACTGTCATTAAATTCTCCACCCTTACTATTACAGCTTCCATTACCACCCACATGGCGCTACAGCTTTATCCATGGGTGGCAGATGTTATCACCATATGTCATCCGATCAATTTTCCATTCAAGGGTAATGTAATGTTTGGGGGAAAGCCAACTCACACTTTAGTAAAGGCTGTCTCTGTAGTCTTCACCAGCTGTAAATGCAAGCATCCTTTCAACTTATTGGCTCTGATATCTAACCAAAAACTCAGCAGGGATCTTAGAGGCACTTTGCATGTTTCCATGCTAGTTGGGCTCGCTCACAGTCATCTGCCAAATTATTCTCTATTAAGGAGTTTGGCATCATTTTGTTTTCCTCTACTTTTATTCGTTGCAGGATATTCGGGACAGAGAATCATTAGATAGATGAACACCAAAGGAAGCTGTCGGTCTCAAGTCTGGTTTATGAGGCTGGTACTGCTTGTTTGTTTCTGGGATCTATTATTTATCTCCCCTCCTTGTTCAGAGGTTGGCATTACTCACAGAGTTTGGAATTCTTATTTTATGTAATTCTAAGGGGGAGCTAAAGGTAAGAAAAGATCAATTTATTTGTATAGTTCTGATTTGTGCCTCTTTCTCTTTCTCTCTCATGAGGTCTACCTCCCTTTCCTTCTCAATTATTTTTGCTTTTTTCTTGTTTTTCCATTTCCTGTCAACTCAGCTGTCACCACTATGAATTTTTATTTTTCCACCTTTATTGAAAATCTATTATTTGCCAGTTACCAAGCTCTGCTCTGCATACTTAAATATTAAGTAAAATATAATTCTTCCATGATTTCCAAATCTTGAGACTAAACATTAAATTATTTTAAAACCAGTCCAGTCTAAATTATTATTAGCAATAATAATAATATAATTATTAATAATTATTGCTAATAATAATTTAGACTGGACTGGTTTTATAGTCTATATATTATTACATGTTGGGTTATTAAGATGTAGACTGTTTGTGAGGTGACAAAGTAGAAATGATCACTTGTTTTATGATTAATGAAATTATCTCCCTTTCAAGTACTCGAGTTGCCTAAAATTGGGTAAAGAAATTTCTATTTGCGTTAACTACATGCATTAATAACTTAAAGATTTGAATTATGTCCTCTCTTTTTTGTCTTACCAGTTTTGAGTTATCAAATCTCATCGTTAAATTCATTGAAACCTCCTTAATTCCAATGTTCACTCGACTTGCCTTTCTACACATATTTTTCAGTTAATGTGTGTCTTTTCTGAAAGGAAATAATCCACCCAGGTATTCATTAGGTCAGTACACATAGGAGTCTTAGTGCTCTTTGTTATGTTAGGATTTGATTCTTCGGCATCTCACTTGTAAAAGCTACCTTAGGAGTGAGTTCTTTAATGAATTTCTCAGTGAAGACTGGAATGAAAGGTAACTTTCTCCACCTTTTGAGAGAAAAGAAATTACGTTACATGCAAGATCAGAGAAATTAAATAGTTTCACTAGTCCTTATTCGAAGGTCTCTTATTTTTGATAGTTTGGTTCTTTGCAAGGGTTTTCTTGCTTCTGAACTAAATACTATTTTTATTACTTTTTATCTCCCTTCCTCCCCTAAACTACATAATTTTTGATAAATCTGTAATATCACTCCTCAAGATCTTCCCAACTCCATTCACTTGGGAATTTTTGACTTTCAAAAGTACAAGTTTCATTAAGATAGTCTCTTCGGACAGTTAGGTATGAAGAATTATTATTTGATCATCTGGTCTGTTCCAACCTCATCTATTTCTTTAGAGGTCATTTATATTATCCTAAAACCTGACCTCTACAGATCAATGGGGAAACCTTCACCCAGTTAATACATTAAATATTGAAATCCCTTTCTATCACAACTTGCTCTAATTTTGGATTTCCTTAGAGATTGACAATTTTCTTTATTTGGTATTCCATTTTACTGCTTCTTAAAACATTTTATTATTTAATCACGATTCTCTTAACTTCCAGACATTTTGCAGTGTTTCCCTTGCTTTGAATGATTTTTCAAGTCACTCTGACCCACTCTCTGAAGTTCTGTTACCTTTGCTTCAGGGCAAGCAAGGCAGCATGCAGCTAAGCCTCATGGACATTGAGGGTCCCAATGTCATTGCTCCTTAGGAAAGCATCTCCCTCTAGCAACATCAGCCTCTGATATTCCCATCATGTCACATCGTCAGGTGTGTATCTAAGGTAAAGACCTGCAGCAGCAAGCAAGGATCAATTTCTGCCTCTGCTCTTATTCAGTTTCTTGGAATAGAAGAGATGGCTTAGTGATCGATGTGCTTGCTGGAAGACTTGGGTTCTGGGTGTGTACAAACACTAATTTTGTCTTCATTTATCTCCTATTCATTTTTACAATTATGTGGTCTGCCTGCAGTGTCCAACCACTCTACTGAAACTGTTCACCTTCATTTCACCAAGAACTAAATAAAAATCAAATTCCATAGGTGACTGCACTATTTCTAAAGCTGAAAGGTGCCTATGACTCGACCTGGAGATCTTGTTACAATGCAGAATGTAATTGCATTTATTTGGGTGAAGCCTGAGATTTTGCATTAGAATTAGCTCCCCTGAGATGTCTAAGCTGACATCAGTGGACTGCACTTGGATTAACGAGACAGTATACCTCACCATGACCTTTGTAGAATATCTTTCTGAGACTTTGATCCCTTAGAGTTTTACTACAACATTCTCTCCTGCACCCCTTCCTTGATAACTGTTCCCCTATGCATCTTTTTTCATTCTACTTTCTGTTTGCTCTTAAAAGGTAAATAAATTCCCAGATTTCATCCTCAATCTACTTTTCTTCCTGGAGTGGTGATTCTCAAACTTTAGAATACAAAGAAAATTAGTTGGAAAACATATTAAAAATCAAGTTCCCTAAACGTCACTCTAGTGATTCTGATTTAGTAGGTATGGGATGAATTCTGTTAGCCTGCATTTTTAATGCTGATAAAAGTGTTTCTTTCTTTTTTGAAAAATAAATTTTATTGTCTGGGTTGGGTGCAGTGGCTCATACCTATAATCCTAACACTAAGGGAGGCCAAGGCGGGTGGATTGCTTGAGCTCACAGGTTCGAGACTAGCCTGAGCAAGAGCAAGACGTCGCCTCTAAAAATAGCTGAGCATTGTGGTGGGCACTTGTGGTCCCAGCCACTCGGGAGGCTGAGGCAAGAGAATCACTTGAACACAAGAGTTTGAGGTTGCTGTGAGCTATGATGCTACAGAACTCTACCAAGGGTGACAAATGAGACTCTGTCTCAAAAAAACAAAATTTTCTATAATTAAAGTATACAATATGATGTTAGAAGGTTCATATAGGTAGTAAAAGATGACTAAAGTGAAGCAAATTAATATATCTGTCACCTCACATAGCTATCCATTTTTTGTGCAGCAAGATTAGCTGAAAGCTACGCATTTGGCATGCATCCCATATACAGGACAATTTTATTACAAGTAACACTCATGCTGTACATCATATCTCCAGATTTGTTCATCCTACATAGCCATTTCTTTACATTCTCTAACCTCTATCTCCCCATTTTCCACCTTCCCATGTCCAGGTAACCATTGCTATGTTCTTTGTCTCTGTTGAGATATTTGATTTTTTAAAAGATTCTACATGTAAATGAGATCATAGGAGAATATCCTGTGTCTGGGTTATTTCCCTTAGCATAATGACCTCCAGGCTTGTCCATATTGTGGCAAATGGCAAGATTTTGTTCTTTTTTAGTGCAGAAGAATATTTCACTGTATGTATGTATCACCATTTCCGCATTCAATCATCCATTGATTTAACATTTATATTGTTTCCATAGCGTGGCTATGTGTGACTAACGCTGCAGTGAGTCTGGCAGTGCAGATAGTCTCTACAAGGTACTGAGTTCTAATACACGCTCAGATGAGGGGCGGCTGGGTCATATAGTAGTTCTCTTTTGAATTTCTTTAGAAACCTTACTACTCTTCCCTAATGCAGAGGTTCCATGTGCATTCTCACCAACAGTGTACAAGGATTCCCTCTTCTCCATACACAGACCAGCATTTATCTATTCAGCTTTTTTTTTTTTTTTTTTTTTTTTGAGTTTTTGGCCAGGGCTGGGTTTGAACCTGCCACCTCTGGCATATGGGGCAAGCACCCTACTCCTTTGAGCCACAGGCGCCACCCTATCTTTTCACTTTTTGATAATAGCCATCCAAACAGGGCGTTCGGGTTGGTATTTCATAGTTGTTTTGATTTGCATTTCCATAGTGACCAGGGAAATTAAGCATCTTTTTATATACCTGTTGGCATTTTTATGTATTCTTTGGAGAAATATTCTGCAGTTCTTTTGGTTTGCTTTTAATTGGTTTATTTGTTTTTCCACTATTGACTCATATGAGGGTTTTTTGTGTGTTTGTTTGCTTTTTGTTCTTGTTTTTGTTTTGTGAGATAGAGTCTTATTCTGTACTACTCAGGTTAGAGTGCTGTGGTCTCGACCTACCTCACAGCAACTTCAAACTCCTGGGCCGAAGTACTCCTCCCATGTAGCTGGGGCTACGGGCGCCTGCCATGACTCCTGGCTGACTTTTCTATTTTGATAGAGACAGGGTCTCACTCTCATTCAGGTTGGTCTCAAACTCCTGAGCTCAAGGGATACTTCTGCTTCGGAATATGTTTATAATTTATAATGCTCTTTATAAATTTTGGATATGAACCCCCTAAAGCCTTTATCCACTCTCATTGCTTTAGGTATGCCTTAGATACCTAAGATTTTTAAATTAGACTTACACCCCAGATCCATTCATGAGTTGGACAGACTACTGAATATTTTGACCTGGATATGCAAAAAAAAGAAAATCAAAATGTCCAAGTTAAATGTGTTATTTTGCTCCCAAATCTCTTTTTCTTCCTCTGTCTGGGAAAATGGCACCCATCACTGAGAGTAGCTAGAGTTTGTGTCCAGGAAACACTTATCTACAAGTCTCTGACTACGGTATAGTTGGCATAAAAATTACCTAGGGGAGCTTGCTAAAAATGCTGACTCTGGCCAGGGTGTGGTGACTCACGCCTGTAATCCTAGCACTCTGGAAGGCCAAGGCAGGTGGATTGCCTGAGTTCACAGGTTCCAGACCAGCCTGAGCAAAGGCAAGACCTCGTCTCTAAAAACTGCTGGGCGTTGTGGTGGGCACCTGCAGTCCCAGCTACTCGGGAGGCTGAGACAAGAGAATCGGCTAAACCCAAGAGTTTGAGGTTGCTGTGAGCTGTGACGCCATGACACTGTACTGAGGGCGGAAAAGTGAGACTTTGTCTCAAAAAAAAATGCTGTTTCAAAAATCCTTCATATGCTCACTTAATATATCCGGAGGGAGGCCTATTCATTGTTGATAAGCCTTTCCCTGACAATTCTGATGCAAATGACCCCCAATAACCACTTTAGGAAATGCAGTCTGTCCTAGGGAAGCTTTTAGTTATTCCTAGCAGTAGGAATACAGAGACTTTAAAAGTGTGTTCCCCACTAGAGGGCTTGTGGGGTGGGAACAAGATGGTTTAACCTTCCCCCATAATCTCTCACAGAGCCTCCAAGGTACTCCAAATAGCTGCAAACTAAGCACCATCCAGGTGCTTCCATCTGAAGTTAATTTCAGATTAAGTGACTTGCCACTCCCCTTTAATAAGTTGGACACCACTATCCCCTTATTGTACAGTTTTTCCTGGACTATTAGTGATTTTCCTTCATGGCAGTACTCTTAGAGTTAAAGACTATTTGTTCGACACTTTTCTTTCCTTATACTTCTTCTGATCTTGTTTACTGCTTTAAGAAATTGAATAGCAAAGTTTATAAATATCTCAAGTACATACCCCTATAGTGGAGATAATAGCCACTGTGAAATACTACATATCTCCTCAAGGAAGCTTTCAGACTAGCTCTAGTAGAAGAAGCTTAATTAATAATATACATATAATCATAAAGAGTTCTGATTGGTATTACAGTTTTTTAAAAACAATCTTGGGAGGTTGAGGCTGGTGGATTGCTTGAAATCAAGAGTTCCAGATCAGCCTGATCAAGAGCTAGACCCCTGTCTGTACCAAAAAATAGAAAAAGTAGCTGGGCATCATGGTGGGTGCCTGTAGTACCAGCTATTCTGGAGGTTGAGACAGGTGGATCTTTTGAGCCCAACAGTTTGAGGTTACTGTGAACTGTAATAACATGACACTCTACCCAGGGCCAGACAGAGTAAGACTCTGAAATAAAACACATAAACAAATAAAATGAATGTCTTTGAAGCTGTGGATGAATTGCCTTAAAATAATTCTGTTAGGTAATTGAAAAACTTATTTCATCTCCCTATCCCAATTACCCAATGGAAAGCTCAAACTTATGGCCCGCCCCCTATGCCAGAGCAGTAACTCCTTATTGGCTATTCCACCATCCCATCATCCCCCGAAACCGACCCAATATAAGGGCATAATTTTTCTTTCACTTTTTCTTCTTCTCTTCTGTCCTCTGTGGTGCTACTCTGCAGCATCCCTCACCAATAAAGACCTTTCCTACAAGCCTTGGTGGTCTGTAAGGTTTCTGCCAGTCAAGTACCCCCTTTCAAATCCTAAGGTGATATTTTCCTCAATTGTCCTCTTACACATGTTAAACATCAGCTCAGAAGTAAAATGATTTTTTCCCAAGGTTAAAATTTGAGTTCTATTAGTCACTTCGAAACATGGTGACCAAGTAGCTTATCCCTTTTTAATCTTTTACCATTTCTATTATTCACAAATTGAGGCTAGCATTTAAGAAATCATAAGTAACGTAAACCATGTAACTTTGAAATATTTGAATATTCTAATACTTATGCTGAAATACATTTTTCATACTGATTAGATCCTGAAACTGGTAATGAATGGAAGCACTGCCAAACATAGGCTGTATTGGAAATAGTGTACAACACGGTGCACATCAATGTAAAGCATTTTGATTCACTTTAATTTTCTCTCTGCAGAATGTTTGATATTCAGCCTCTCTCCTCTCCCCACATACCAAAATGTACAATGAGGAGATATTTTTTTTCCTGAGAAAAATCAATGGAAGCTGGAAAAATAGGTAATGTACCTTGGTTTTGCTATGACTATCTTGCTTTAATTTCAAGTGGATGAGGCATTGGTTCACCCAATTTTCCCAAATACAAAGCAAGACATTTTACTTCAGATGAAGTCACCTGCAGACATCTTTCTTGGAGCTATTCTTTGCAATATCTTGGATCTCTGCTTTCCTCTCCGTATTTTTTTTTCTCCACGCTCTTCCTTTTTCCCAGCTGCAGGGATTTGTCCTCTAAAAGAGTGAGGGTGGGAGGGAACACGGAATGGAAGCAAAGCAGGGAGCATGAGCTAAAGAATGCCAGGAGCTGGCTTTTGTTATTGGTTGGCGGCTGCCTGATGAATAGAGGAGGGAGGAGTGGAGGCTTCAGTGTGTTCAGACGGAGCCGAGGTGCAGAAACCATATTTACAGGTAAGAGCAAAAAAAGAAAGAAAAAAGAAATGAAAATTCTTTTTAGTTTTGAAAGAGAATGCTTCTCATTTTGGGTTGAGCAATTTTATATTATGAAAACCATTCTGAAAAATTTTGGAAAGCATGCCCCTTCCGTTACTTGAAGCTTTGCAAGGAGCCGTTCTCTTTCTCTGCAGAACCCTTAACTGATACAAAAAAAAAAAAAGAAAGAAAGGAAAAGAAAAACCCAGAAGCATGTCTTATTCTGGATAACTTTTTCAGCAAGTGTGATAGAAGCAAAATTCATAGATAAAATGAGTCAACATGTGTCTTTAAAAATTTTTTTTTATTCAAGCTTATGTTGTTAAGAATCACAGGAGGGATGAGACAAGCTCGGTAAATTCCACAGGTCCTGAGAAAATGGAGACTTCTCTGAATATACAGTATAAAATTTCATGGGGTGTTTTTAAATATTTACAATACAGGGAATGGAGATTTTTCTGTGGGCTGCAAATTCTTTTAACACTATTTAGAGTGAATGGTTTGTGTACATTTATTAAGTCCTTTTTCCTACCTTACTCTTCTTGGTAAATCACATACTGTTAAGCAGTTGCATCATTTTATTCAGTAAATGTTAAACTTATGTGATAATTAAACCTTCACCTGTCTGAATTTAACAACCTATATGAAGTGCTTTTTCTTTCTTTTTGTAAAGCTCAGAAACCTAATTTTGAGGAATTGAACATTGTTGTAAAAAATAGTATCTTCACAGGCATGTTTCATTGATGGTTTCATTTACCAAATAATTTAGGTTAGAATTCCATCAGAGTTTTTAAATTGTTGATAGAATCCCTAAGGCAATACTTGGTAATAGTTCCAAAGTTAAGATTTTACTTTACTAGTAATGTCTCCTACTATTTTTATTTTCATTTTCCCTTAGGTAAAATAGAGAAGAGATCTATATACGTAGAATAAATAACAAACTTATAGTAAAAACATGTGGAAAATAATTTACTATAAGACACTTAATTCTATAATTATTTTAATTCATAAATATAGATCATTTAAGGGTGGAGAGACTTCACAAAAATTGAGTTTTTAAGGAATATTACTCACTTGGGTACATTGACAATCAATTAATACCTGTTGATAATAATAATAAAATAAAAGTATTTCAATGATGTAAATAATTTGTTCATACATATTTTTGAATGAGTCATAAACTAATATAAATTAATATATGGTTTCCAAGATTTTATTGGTCTCCTTTTTGCTTTTCCTTTTTCAAATTTATTGATTTATCATAGTTTTGTCTTTATTTGAAAGATGGCCTTTGTCTTTAAATAAAGACAAAAACACAATTCTTGCAAAATTAAAATAAGTGGGGCAGAAAAACTACTAAATATTGGGTAAATTTTATCTAAATATATGGAGAACTACCCTAAATGTCCTGATTATACTAAATATAGTTTACATATAATGTAAACATGTTTACATACTAAAGTCATACTGACTCTAGCAAGTACTCCTGTACAGCTTATTTTCAACTATTTCTAAATTTCAAAAATCATTGCAAAATACTGAAATTGTGCTATGTTTCTAATTATCAATGGATTTTTCTGATTTTAGCATTGGAAACAAAATGATGGGTATAATAGATACATCCCCCATTAGAATATAAGGGGATATATAAGACCAAATATTCGTCTCCTGAAATGTGTTAGAGGAAATAAGTCAATGCTACTATATATTTTTAGAAATTATAAAATCTGAGTAAAGCTATCTCCAGGAATGAAGGGGGATTGATGAAAATTAGAGAGCAGAGTTCCACATGGTTTTAAATTATTCTGTTTCCTTGGAAACCAGCTGCTGCAGTTGCATTTTGCTTTCTTTGGCTAAAAATATCATCCTTTTAATAATCACTAAGGGAGAGATTCTGAATAAAACCAGAGTATATTGTTGCTGCTTTTTATAATTTCCTTAATGGTTCACATATTTTGGATGAAAAGTAGATAAACCCTTTCCCAATCAGCATTTCCTATCAGCCACTGGCAGACACCTGCAAGTCTTACAAAAATGAGACAACTGTGGTAGCTTTTGCTGCAGAGTCTACAGGGATGAGAGAGAGAGAGGAAGAGAGAGAGAGGAAGAGAGAGAGAGGAAAAGAGAGAGAGAGAGAGATGCAGGGGAGAGGGTGCGAGGGGGAGTGAGAGAGGGAAGGAAGAGGGCAGAGGAAAGGAGAGAGATGGTGAGAAGGTGGAGGGCAGGGAGAGAAAGGGAGAGGGGAGGGAAAAGAAAGGGGGGAGAGGGGAAGAAGATGGAGGTAGGGGGAGGGAGAGAAGGGGGAGGATGAGGATGGGGGAGGTGGAGGGAAAAAAATGTTCTGCAGTGGAGGCAAGAGAGAGAAAAAATCATGAAAGAAAATAGTTAAGAGGTTCCTGTCCAAATGAAGGATGAAAAGGACAAACGAAAGCCATGTAAGGCTGCTCAGTGAGAGATGGCAAGGCAACACCATTTGTTTTTCCTTGCTGGAAACATTTATAAGATTTAAATGGAGGTTTTTAATGGAATTTGATATTTACAACTTTGTCCTCTTTTACAGGATACTTTAAAAAAGGGTTAGTAATTATATTGAATAAGACAATAAATTAAGAAATAATTTTTAGTATGCTGGTCACTTTAATCATAAAAGAAAAGCTTGAGATATATGTTCAGGCTTTGGATAGTGAAGAAGATTAAATACATTTTTTGACATATCATAATGAGAATGTTTAAACTTAATGTCCAGACCATGCTTTATCGATGCAACCATTTCCTGAACTTTGTAATCTAATAAATAAAAAATTACACATTCCAACAATTTAAAATAATTCATTTTATTAAGGTAATTTATGTTACATTTAATATGAGCTACTATAAACATATATATATATTTTCTTTTATTAAGACTTTTTTTGATTTGAAAATAAACATTTATTTTTTGTGAATTTTTCTCTATAAAAATCACAATTATCATCATATTTTACATGGGTCAATTTCTCTTTTTATGGGGAATTTATTTATTTATTTATTTTTATTTCATGTGTGGATACAAACAACCAAGTCACAATATTCAAATTTGATTAGGTGGAGTCCCTCTTATAGTTGTTCCCCACATCCAAAATGTGTGCCATACACCCTTACATTGTGCCCAGTAAGTGTGCCCAGACAACTATGTAATTTAAAACATTTTTTATGAAATTATGTCCTTTACAGATAGCACTATCAGCCCACACTCTATTTTTTTCCTCTGTCAGCTATTTGTTGAGAGGAGAAAATCATCATAAAGCTGTTAACTTTTCTATTATTTTTATTATAACTGAGGTGATAGACCTATTTTCCTTTGCAACTCATTTCAATATTTTTTTATTTTTTATTAGATTATAACTATGTACATTACTGCATTTATGGGGTACAATGTGCTGATTTTGCATACAGTTTGGAATGCTTACAACAAACTGGTTAACATAGCCTTCACCTCACTTATTTAATTGTTGTGTTAAGACATTTATACTCTGCTCTTACTATATTTTGATGTATTATTCTTTATTTTCATACTATTAACCTTAGTCTGTTATTTTTGTGTGTGTCAGCCATGTAGCAAATAAAGTACTATACACTTTATGTGTTAAAATATTTAATATGTATCTAATATATTATTTAAAGTTAAATTAATTTGGTATGTCAGTATTTATTTTTCAGAAAGAGTTAGGATAGTGGGAAATATTTAGTTTTTGTCAATTAACATACGCCTAGCACTCCAGTGACAGCACTTCCAGCATAGACATTGATGACATTAAAGAGCGCACTACAACAAATCAAATAGACAAGTAAATGGATTATGTGACCTGTGCAAATAACTCTCACTTACGGCACAATCAAAGTCATCAAGTCCATGTCAAGTTCCTGAAAAGAACGCACTGCATAGCCTTAGTCTCACTGCAGGTAATTTAAAAATACAGTTTGTTGTAGTGTTTACTGCTTCATACTTCTTTATTTGCTAAAAGTAGCTTGCCAGAACTGTGAGTTTACAGGGGCCTCTGAAAGTCTCACAAAATATACTGAAGAAAATGAAATATTTAATAGCCTTCCTATAATATGGGCAGACAACTTTATATCTGTAATGGAAATCTGCTAGTTTGGCAAATAACCCCACGATAAATGAGTAGGGTGGGATTAAGAAGAAATAAACAGAATAACACCAGGAGAAGAAAGCTTAGTTCAGATTTCACAATGTTCAAATTATTCTATGTACTTAAGGTAATCTAGGCAAATTAAAAATTACATTAACATTTGTATTATGGTGCACTGTAACTCAAAAATATTATTAAATCAGATATCATTTTGGACTTAATTTATATGTAATACCTGATAGTTTAGTATGAAATTTATGTAGAAACAGATAGGGGGTTGATTCAAAACAGCATTATTGTTCTTTAACTACCATTGTATAAATCAAGGAGCAAGGAACAGATTCGACGATCAAGCCAGGGATGACACTTGGATATTTCACATATCTCAAGAAATCAATTGGCAGATCATTCAATTTCTTGGTCAATTATTAGATTTCAAATATATATTATAATGGACTAAACAGCTTGTTCTGAAAATTGCTCAATGTGTATGCTCTGAGAATGCAGACTCATTATAACTTTTGAGGCATTTAATTCAAGATTTTGAGGATCTTGATTATTGTCTGTGTTCATTCTAAGAATCACACATTCTCAAGAAAACCCTTTAATATGAAATCAACTACTAAGGCTTATCTTAGTCTCATGACCTAACAGGTAGATACTAGCAATGCGATTTATTTCCAAAGAGCCTTATAGTTTAGTTAGATAATGAGCTTAATATATTATCTTTCAAAACAATGGTAGTGTACACAACTTGTTTCTCCATTTCTCCTGACTTATGTAGATATTCATAAAATGACATTATTTTAAACAAAAACCACTGACCACCAACAAAAGAAATTATTTGAAACTTTTCTTTACTTTTTAGTGACAGGGTCTTGTATGTTGCCCAGGCTGGAGTGCATGGCCAGTCTCATAGAGCCCTTACAGCCTTGAGCCTGGCTTCATTGGATCGTCCCACCTCAGCCTTCCAAGAAGCTAGGATGACAAATGACCTCCATCATGCCCAGAAAAAGCAGTTGTGAGGCAAATTTTTATATCTTTAAACAATATTTACTATACTATGTAAACCCCCTTTGGCAAATACTCATTTAACTTTCATGTATTAACTTTTCATATTTTCATTTTCCATTGCCCCAGAAACATGAGGCTGGTTCTTTGTTTTACCTATGAAGAAATTAAGGCACAGGGAGGGCAAGATTTCAGAGTTGCACAAAACCTTCCACTCCAGACCTGCTCCTGGTATTCAGTGAGCCGAATGGCTTTGACTTACCATCACAGTCTGCTTGACTTTTTATGAATCTGCATGGTCAAAACTGCATTTTCATTTTGTTTTTGAGTAAGTGTTGATACTGGTTATGTCATGTTGTTGATATAATGCAATATATTTAATAAATGAAAAAAAAATAATTTCCTAAACAGGAACATTGAATGTATTTACAAAGATTTTCGTTTACTTTTTCTCCTCACATTAGGGAGAGAAAATCAATATTTGTCATAACGCAACATGTAGGTAATACTGGTTGGGATGGTCCAGCATATTAAGCCAGAAAGGTGCTGAGAACAGTTTTCAAAAATCATTTAAAAAAATTCCTTTGTGACTTTTATATGCTCCAAAATTTTCTTTTTGGCGCATGTAAAAGTCACATTCAAATTTTAGGTGGTTTACCCACTGGGATATCTGAATCAGTAAGGAGTCCCAAGTGGACCCCCCATGCTGTGCCTTGAAGTCACCTAGGGTGGAATGCCAAGTGAAAACTGAGCTTGCAGACACCGTTCTAATCTTCTGTCTTCAGTGATCTTCACACTACAGAGGGCCAATGGGAAAAGCCCCAAGCCTCTCTTATGCTTCCTACCATGGCCACATAAGGACAGGTGTCATTACAGCCACTTTCTCACCTCTCTATATGATTTTACTCACTGTGTAAATCATAATTCTTGGTAGCAGGGAGTTTCCTTTTTTTTTTTTTGAGACAGAGCCTCAAGCTGTCACCCTGGATAGAGTACGTGGCATCACAGCTCACAGCAACCTCCAATTCCTGGGCTCAAGCGAGTCTCTTACCTCCGCCTCCCAAGTAGCTGGGACCACAGGCACCCGCCACAACGCCCGGCCATTTTTTGGTTGCAGCCGTCATTGTTGTTTGGCAGGCCCGGGCTGGATTCGAACCTGCCAGCTTAGGTGTACATGGCTGGCGCCTTAGCCCGATGAGCCAGAGGCGCCGAGCCAGTAGCAGGGAGTTTCCACTGCCTAATACAGTGCCTGACGTACAGCGTGTGCCTCAGGTTGTTTTGCTGACTGAATAATTACATAAATTATCTCATCAGTCATCTAACTGCCTCTTCTACTATCTCAGTGGCGGAAATCATTACATTGTAAGACAGTCCCTTCCTTTCATGTACTTATCTGTTTATACTCTTCAATGTGACAGCATCTATGTCACATCAATGTCATTAATTCACGCAAAGTTTTGCTCTGCAGACTTTTGATTTCCCAAAGTTCATTTGTGCTCTTCTGCATTAAGGGATTCCATCTGCATACATGCCCCATTTCATGCTTCTCTGCTGTGTTCCGTTACTCTATGACTGTTTCTGACGCACACACACTCACCAACATTTCATCATATACTCAGTCTCATCTACCGTGCTGTCACAGCTCACAGCAACCTCAAACTGTTGGACTCAAGCGATTCTCCTGCCTCCGCCTCCCAAGTAGCTGGGACTACAGGCGCCCGTCACAGCGCCCGGCCATTTTTTGGTTGCAGCCGTCATTGTTGTTTGGCGGGCCCGGGCTGGATTCGAACCTGCCAGCTCAGGTGTACGTGGCTGGCCCTTTAGCCCGTTGAGCCACAGGCGCTGAGCCAATGACATATATAAATTTTAACATATGATATAAATGTTGAATACTGTTTGTGTAAGAACATGTAGTAATATACATTTAACCAATCTCTAAGTGCTCTCATACATACACTCTTAGTCAGTGAGTCCCCACTCTCTTGAGTTGAAATTATTTGGCAACACTTTCATTTGGCTCTGGTCCAAACTTCTCCCATTTATGTTGTATTCTGGTGAACAATTCTAAGCCATAATGCCCACTAAGAAGAAAATTTTCAGCTACAAGCAAAACAGGAGCATCCTTGTACTTTGAGAGTCAATATGCCCATTTTGCTGGGTCTTATTATGCCTCGGGGTAAAGGTAAGCAGATAATAAAAGACTTGTACAAGTCCATTGATATAAATATTAACCTAGTAAAAATAACCAAGGAAAAAAACACATGTCATACCCTGATGACTGGGAATCTGAATAGAAAGGGTGATTTCCAACGTACCATAAATCTGTTCATTTATCTGGGGGAGGTACTGGGGTACACGTACTCCTTAAATAAATAATTCAGGCAAGCAGCATGCCTGTGTCCAGAGATGCATCCTTTGAGCTAATAAAGTATTGTGACTTTTGCTTACTTAAACGATTCTTTAGGTGGTGCAAGATAATAATTGATAGGCTGCCTAATGGGTTTTGCAATCAAATGAACGTGCCATCTTACTATCTGAGTAGATGTGGACCAGTTAAGCCACTGAGCTCCAGTTTGGTTGTCTGTAAAATTAAGTTATCTGCTTGGGAGGTATTGTGAAGAGGGGTAGATGTACATACAGCATTCTTCACTGCAGAATTTGGTGCACAGTAAACCATTGTACAATTTTAGTTGTTACTGCTGTTGTCCTTTTTGCTTTTAAGGCAAGAATGGAAGGAGCAGAATAACCCCAGGGTTGTTTTTTGTTTTGTTTTGTTTTGTTTGTTTTTTATGGTTTGGGATTCATCAAGGTACAACGAATTAGGTTACACTGATTGCGGTTGTTAGATAAAGTCTCTCTCGTAATTGCGTTCTGCCCCCAAGAGGTGTGCCATACACTGGGACTCCTCCCCCTTCTCCCAGGTTCCTCTTTCCTCTGCTCCACTCCTTGTAGTACGGTGCTCATATTAGAATGGAGTACATTGGCTCTTGCTTCTCCAGTCTTGTGATGCTTTACTAAGAATAATGTGTTCCACCTGCATCCAGGTTAATACAAAAGATGTAAAGTCTCCATATTTTTAAATGGCTGAATAGTATTCCATGGTATACTTATAACACAGCTTGTTAATAGGTTCCTGGGTTGGTGGGCACTTAGGATGTTTCCACATTTTGGTGATTGTAAATTGAGCTGTGATGATAATTTTTCTTCTGGGTAGATACCTGGTAATAGGATTAAAGGATAGATTGGGATGTCTAATTTGAGTTCTTTGAGCATTCTCCATTCTTCCTTCCAAAAAGCCTGTATTAGTTTGCAGTCCTGCCAGCAGTGTAAAAGTGTTCCCTTCTCTCCACATCCACACCAGCATCTATAGCTTTGAGACTTTGTGATGTGGGGAATTCTCACTGGGGTTAGGTAATATCTCAGGGTGTTTTAATTTGCATTTCTTTGATGATCAGGGACAATGAGCATTTTTTGTTTGTTTGTTTTTGTTTTTTTTTTTATTGTTGGGGATTCATTGAGGGTACAAGAAACCATATTACACTGGTTGCATTTGTTGGGTAAAATCCCTCTTACAATTGTGTTTTGCCCCCAAAAGGTGTGGCACACACCAAGGCCCCAAGACCCCACCCCCCTCGCTCCTTCCCTCTCTCTGCTCTTCCTTTCCCCACCCCTCCCTCATTCTTTCTCTCTTTGCTCTCCCCTTCCCTCACCTCCACTGTGTCAATAA
>CAUYRH010154536.1:0-11367 GCA_963574655.1 Perodicticus potto
CCCCCCCCCCCCCCCCCCCCCCACGCCCCCCCCCCGCCCGCCCCCCCACCTCCCCTACCGGTCCCACTGCTTCCCTCCGCGCCGGGCTGCGGAGCTAGGGGGAAGGAGGAGGAGGGAGGGGGAAGGAGGAGGAGGGAGGGGGAAGGAGGAGGAGAGAGGGGGAAGGAGGAGGAGAGAGGGGGAGAGTCCATTGCTTAGTTTTATCTTTTGCATCAGTGTGGGCATTAGGTTCTGTCCTTCAATTTCTGAGTTCTTATTTTGCTGTTGATTCATTGTGATGATCAGTGTGTAGAACAGGTTGAAGTATTTCCTGTAGAGCTGGTCTTGTTGTGGCGAATTTCCTCAATGCTGTATGTCAGTAAATGATTTGATTTCTCCATCAATTTTAAAGCTTAGCTTCACAGGATATAGAATTCTGGGCTGGAGATTGTTCTGTTTAAGTAGATTAAATGTAGATGACCATTGTCTTCTTGCTTGGAAAGTTTCATTAGAGAATTCTGCAGTCACTCTGATGGATTTGCCCCTGTAGGTCAACTGGCACTTACACCTGGTAGCTTGAAAAATCTTTTCTTTTGGTACAGAACAAGAAGGATGAGAAGATTGAAGAGCAAGAACAGAAATAAGAAAGAAAGAAAAGAAAGGAAAAAGGAGAAAGGAGAGGGGATGGGTAGAAGCAGCTATTGACAAAAAAAAAGACAGGCACAGAAAGAGGGGGATGGGAGCAATATAGGTGTACAGTAGGGTACTTTGACCCAACCTTACAAACCCCCAACCTCTGAGGGTGCTGGGTTGGGTAGTTAGGTCAGCAGCTCTTTGCCAGCCTGTTTGGACACAGTACCCCACCTCCACCAAGTAGCGAGGAAAGACAAAAATGCAATAAATCAAACCAAAACAAGCAAACCAAGAACTTCACAGGACAAAATTGGGGGAAAAAACAAATAATAGGGGTAGAAACACTAGGAAAATGAAGTTCTAATTGTTGAAACAGGCAACAATGGAAAATTATTTAAATTAGAAAAATGAAGAAATATAAGAAAGAAAAAAAGAACAGAAAAATCTATAGGGAAAATGTTGAAATTATAAACAAAAAACTAAAAAACAAAACAAAACCAAAAACAAATCAGGATACATATTTTGCTGAATATTGTCTGGGCAACAGGTGATCTTCTGGGGTATGATATATTAATCACAATGCTGATATGTCTGTAGGAAATGGAGACTGGAAACCTCTAATGATTTCTCAGCCCCAGGGTGGAGAATCTCTAAATCTAAATCTCTCCTCAGCCTGCTTAGAAGGCCCTTTAGATTTCTAACCTGGGCTAAGCAGAAGCTTTCCCAGGAAAGCACTTGTCACTGGTATCACTCCTTAAGTGGCTATCCACTTACCCAGTGTGGCAAAACCGGCCTCACTCTATGCCACTTAGGGCTAAGGCTGCAAGGCATCTCAGTCCCCACCTTTAGGCTGCTCATTCACTAGATTCCTCACTCCCAGTCAATGTTTGTTCTGTGACCCTGAGGGTGGAGCTTGTGGGGGCATTTCTCCCACAATGGCTCCTCATGGCCCACAGCCAAACACTGTTAAGTCCGTCTGACTCCATGGCTCAGTTTGGGGCCCTAGATAACACTTAAAGACCTCTGCACTCTTGCCCAAGTTCTCCCAAAGTAGTTCAACTGAGTGCCAAGTCCAAAAAAGCCCAAAAAGCTTACAGGTAATGCCTTTCCAGTTTGCAATCTCATTGCTGCTGTACTTACAATTCCTGGCAGGATTAGACCGAACAAACACATGCAACCACTTGCCAGTTCTCCGTTGCTTTTGCCTTCCTCAGGGGGTCTCACGTTGTCTCCCTGTGTCCACAAAGGGATATTTCTGGGCAGATCCTGCCAGCTGGAGATGCCTGAGGTCGTCTCTCCCCAGTCTCACTGTGTCCAGTTGCAAGGAAGCTGTTACTCGGCCGCCATCTTGCTCGGGAAGTCTACTACTACTGCCATGAAATTTTTCAAAGATCATTAATTATTTTGAAGGAAGTTCAAAGCATGGTAAGTATATTCTGTTTTTTACTCTTTTTTTTTTTTTTTGTATTAACATAATTTTAACTTCAACTGTGCCTTGAGATTAAAAAGGTTGGAAAATGCTGCAATAGAAGCTTACTTTTGTCATGTAGCATCTGACTGTAGAGGTACAGGTCCAAGGCTGGCATAGATGCTTTAGGGACCTCACCAAGGACTCAGACTTCTTGTTCTATTACCTTTGGCATGGACCTTTATCAGCACAAGTATAAGTTGACTATTCCACCTCTAGCCTCACACATTCCAATTAGTACAGTATTAACAGGAGGGAGGAGAGGAAGAGGAGAAAGAAAGGAAGATGGGGAAACAATAGTCCTAAAAAACCCTCAGCTGAATTCATTGTGGCTCTTATGGGTGATTCCTAGCTGAAAATAAGGATGAGAATTGTTTTTTCCCTATGTAAGTACATTATTCATTGCTGTTCACCCCTTACCAAATGATGAAATTCTGTTAGCAAACAAGAAGGCAAGAATGTATAAGTAATTAGCTTTCTGTGTGTAAGACAGGCTAATTCCCAAATAACCAACTGATATGGAATAGGTAATTGAGAACATCTGATGGTGCAGAGGACCTAGTGTTGGCATTCCCACTTTACACCTGAGGATACTGAGGTCCAGAGAGCAAGCAAAGGGTGGGGCTAAGGTAGAAACTCCAATCTGTGTAATTCTAAAGGCAGATTTTTTTTAACTTTGTGATACTCTCCAAGGCTGTCAGCATTTGTCAGGTCCTCTTTGTCAAGTGTTTACCTGCTATCCCATTTGGCCATATTTTCTCTTTCTTTTATAGAGTAAGAGATCAAAGCATCAATGAATTTGTGGATCAGAGAGAGGAAGGCATAGGTTAGGTAATATGAGACTAGTCAGGTTAATTATTCCATAACTTAAATTCCCAGAGAAAAGGGAGGCAAGTTTTGCTTCTTTCAGGAGTCTTAAGCAATCTGAGTGTCTGGTTCAGAATATTTGGAGAAGTCCAGTGTCAACCCCTGGGCAGCAGCATTTCTTAACATGTGGTCCATGTACCATGTGGATCAGAACCTTCTACAAAATCCAGATTCCTTCTACAAAATGCAAAGTCAGGATAAAAGCTCCCGCCAGAGCAGACCAGAAGCTCTGGGGAAGGGGCCTGGAAATGAATTATAGTTTCCCCAGGTTAATTATCATGCCCCATACAGTTTGGGATCCACTAATATAAGTACAAATAATAGCATATATCAAGCACCTAATTCATCAAACACTCAATCAGACACAGATACACATTGTTTAATGTTTATAAGATCTATTGTCTTATTTTACTATTGAGGAGTTCAGACTCAGAGAGGTTAAGAATCTTGTCAAACTCAATTGGCCTATAAGTGGGAATTCCACTTGGCATTCCTTCCTGGCATCCATTCCAGCCATCTTCCTTTCTAGGCCCTAGACTCAATGAGGATAGTGGGGGCATTCTATGTTGTTTTTTTAATCCCACTAGAGAGCCTATTTAAGAGGTATTGCTAGGCCCATGAGAGTTGAGTGTGTAGTTAAGGAGAAAGATATAAACCAGGCGTCCTCAAACTTTTTAAACAGAGGGCCAATTCCCTGTCTCTCAGACCGTTGGAGGGCTGGACTATAGTTTAAAAACAAGAACTATGAACAAATTCCTATGCACACTGCACATATCTTATTTTGAAGTAAAAAACAAAATGGGAACAAATACAATTCACACCAACACATGTGGCCCACAGGCCGTAGTTTGAGGACCCTTGATATAAACTAATGTCATGGTGGTGTGAGTTGAGGAAAAAGAATCACAGATGTAAATAGCTCTCTCCAACGTCTAAGTTCTAACTTTGGAGTTACAGAAGGGTTTTTCAACCTTGGCACTATTGGCATTTGGGGCTGTGTGGGGCTATTACCAGCTTCAGTGTTATTTACCAGCACCCCTGGATTCTGCCTCCAAGAAGCCAATAGCAATTTCCTGCTCCCCCATCAGTTATGACAGCTAAAAAATGTCTCTAGACATTGCCAAATTTTCCCCTGGTGGAGAACCACTGGGTTGAAGTGTAAACTCTCTTAAAAATCTCTCTCTTGTGGCTTCACTGATAGAGAATTCCACTTACAGTGGGAGATAGGAAACAAGCCCTTGTGAGAGGAGGTAGGGAGAGAGGGGTGTGTTGGGGTCTGCTCCACTTCAGTCCTGAGAGGCCCTCTTCCTTTTTGAGAGAGGCTAACACTGGAGAGCGGAGAAGGGTGGAAGACAGCAGACAACACTCATCTACCCTGGATCCAGGCAAAAGGAACAGCAGAAGACCTGGGAGAGCTCTTATTTGGCTTTGATATCGACTTTTCTTTTGGGGGGGAATCACTTCTTTTTTCAGAATCATTTCATCTGAGTTGGGAAAGCAGTAAATAATTAAGCTAATCTATGAATGTGGTTCAAAGAAACTTCCAGAAATCTTAATTCTAAAGCAGGGCAGCCAAACAAAAGGCAAACACTCATCAGTGTAATGCACAGGATGTGGGGCTGGGGAAGGACTGACTTTAATTATTCATCCTTGACATCTGGAAGGTCAATTTGGCTTCTACAATTTGATTATATTTAGGATTAGGGTACACTTTGTAGTCAAATGTTTCTAAGGCCATGATTAACTATTTAAGCATCATGCAAATGACTGAAATCCATGGCTAATAAGTAAATCAACTTAGGGACAATGGCTACAAATGGGTCCATATTTCGTACATATTCTTTCTGCCCATACTGAGTTTTCACAGCTTTCCTTTTCCCTTCATTTATTACTTTTCCCCCCCTTCTTCAGTCCTTTTCTTCCTGCTCTCTTTGTTCTTGTTCCTTTTCCACATTCACTTTCACTGTGCCTCATTAGGGATTCTGTACTGACCTGGGGGTTTCTAACCACTGGTCTGTGGAGCCCTAATAGTTTATGGGAGAGCTTGCCTGGGGTCTGAACCCTTGAAACCATGTGCCGTATTTTGTGTGGATGGACCTTCTTTTGTCAGTATAGTGGGTCCTTACATACCGTAAGATTCCTGAAGGGGCCTTGACCTGAGGGCTAAGAGTCACAAAGGAGAGTTGCTTTAAACTTTCAGCATAGAAGGGGGACAGCATGTGTGTGATGCAACTGCTGTTGGCAGGCTCATTGCCCCATTCCCTTGTTTAATTCATACAGACTCCATTTAATATAGGTATTTCCATTTTCAAAGACAGTTGAGGACATTAAGACTTTAGATAATTGCCAAGAGGAGCCAACTTTCAAAATAGTTCAGTGGTAATAATTTAAGTGCCTCTTTTCAAGACAGGCTCAAAAAGTTTCGTGGACTTAAGATTGAGCAATTGATAACCACGCTGAAGTAGAGGGTGGGGAATACACACTACAATATTACCCCTTCAAGAGAACTCAAGTGGTCTGTGGCCACCTTCCTAGAAAGATGACTAGAACAAAGATACTCTGCATTGCATTAATACAATGTTTTAATAGCCTGCACTATAAATATAGTCCATGCCTTCTGATTGCTATGCTAACACAGAGTGCTGTGCTCACACAAAAGACTGATTTTAATAATTATTAGAAGAATTTTTAATTCAGTTTCAGTGATTTGCTGAAAATCAGTTTTTAACATTTTAAATTAATATTAAATGTATTCAGCAAACTCTTAAAAATATTTATTGCTAACTAAGTGTCCAAGTTAATAGCAGGTTTAAAATGGTGACCCTTGAAGTTGTAATTTCCAGATTGATATGAGTTAATTAGTACACTTCTATCTGCCATAAAGAAAAAGTTTATTAGTATGTGTTGCTTTTCACTATTTTTAGAAAAGAAAAAGATGATTTACTAGTACTGTTTTTATTTTTGAACAATTTCTTCCAGTCTTTATTTTTTGTTCTTCTATTCATTTAATATTAAGTGTCAAACATTTCCTCATACTTCTGTACTTTCTGTGTTGCTACATAGTCATCAGATTGTTGTTTTCATAGCCACATAATATTCCATTATGTTGATTTACAATAATTTACATAAAAGATACCTTATTGGAGGATACTTTAGTTGTTTGGAATATTGACATTTATTATATGATACATAGAGCTTTTTCTTCTGTTGAACCATTTTATTCTAGGACAATAGATTGTCAAATCTATCCTGAGTTTTAATAGATAAATTCTTATTAGAGATTTTAAAAAATGTGGTTCTTTATATTTTCTGTTACATTGTGCTTTGTTTATTTTTTTATTTTTTTATTAAATCATAAACACATTATTGATCATGTATGCATTAATGCATTTATGGGGTAAAATGTGCTGATTTCATATAGAATTAAGAATGCTTACATCACACTGGTTAATATATACCTCATCTCATTTACTTAATTATTGTGTTAAGACACTTATACTCTATACTAATAGATCTGACATGTACCCTTGCATTATGCACCACAGGTGTGATCCTACCATTCACCTTCCCTCTATCTGGCTTCCCTCCTTTCCTTTCTATCCCCCCCTCCTCCCTCCTTCATCTTGGGCCATAGTTGTGATCTATTCTTCATATGAAAGTGTGAGTGATCATAAATTGGTTTCATAATAGTACTGAGTACATTGGACATTTTTTCTTCCA
This sequence comes from Perodicticus potto, assembly GCA_963574655.1. Classification (NCBI taxonomy): domain Eukaryota; kingdom Metazoa; phylum Chordata; class Mammalia; order Primates; family Lorisidae; genus Perodicticus; species Perodicticus potto. Next base: position 6,668 of record CAUYRH010154536.1, read on the forward strand.
TTCTTGAGATACTTTACTAAGTAGGATATGTTCTGGCTCCATCCATGTAAATGTAAAAGAGGTAAAGTCTTCATCTTTTTTAAGGCTGCATAATATTCCATGGTATACATATACCACTATTTATTAATCTGTTCATGGGTTGATGGGCACTTGGGCTTCTTCCATGACTTGGCAATTATGAACTGAGCTGCAATGAACAATCTGGAACAAACATCTTTGTTATAAAGTGATTTTTTTGTCTTTTGTATATACACCTAGTACAGGAATTGCAGAATCAAATGGTAGGTCGTCTACTTTTAGATCCCTGAGTATTCTCTATACTTCTTTCCAAAAGGGATGTATTAGCTTGCTCTCCCACCAGAATGCAGAAGTGTTCCCTTTTCTCCACATCCATGCCAACATCTGTAGTTTTAGGATTTTGTTATGTGAGTCACTGTTAAGGGAGTTAGATGATATCTCAAAGTGGTTTTGATTTATATTTCTCTGATGATTAGAGATGATGAGCATTTTTTCATGTGTCTATAGGCCATGTGCCTATCATCTTCAGAGCAGCTTCTGTTCAAGTCCCTTGCCCACAATGAAACAGGATTACTTATTCTTTTCTTATTAATGAGTTTGAGTGTTCTGGATTCTTGTTATCAAACCTTTGTCAGAAGCATAACCTGAAAATATCCTCTCTCATTCTGAGGTCTGTCTTCTTTCTTTACTTACTGTGTTCTTGGCAGTGCATAAGTTTTTCACTTTGATCGGATTCCAGTAATGTATTTTTGGTGTTGTTTCAATTGCCTAAGGGTTCTTCTTCGTAAAGTATTCTCCCAGGCCAATTTCTTCAAGTGTTTCTCCTGCACTCTCTCCAAGAATATTTACAGTTTCATGTCTTAAGTTTAAGTCTTTTATCCAGTGAGAGTCAATTTTTGTTAATAGTGAAAGGTGTGGGTCCAGTTTCAGTCTTCTACAAGTCGCCAGCCAGTTCTCCCAACACCATTTGTTAAATAGGGAATCTTTCCCCCAATTTATATTTTTGATAGGCTTATCAAAGATCAAATGATGATAAGAGTCTGAGTTCATCTCTTGGTTCTCAATTCTGTTCCATACATCTATCTCTTTGTTTTTGTGCAAATACCATGCTGTTTTGATCACTATAGATTTATAGTATAGTTTGAAGTCTGGTAGCATGATTCCTCCTGATTTGTTTTTTATTTCTGAGTAATGTCTTGGCTATTTGAGGTTTTATCTGGTTCCATATAAAACAAAGTACTATTTTTTTTCAGATCTTTAAAGTATGACTGTAGTGCTTTGATAGGGATTGCATTAAATATGTAAATTGCTTTGGGTAGTATGGACATTTTAACAATGTTGATTCTTCCTAACCATGAGCATGGTATGTTTTTCCATTTGTTAACATCTTCAGCTAGTTCTTTTCTCAGAGTTTCATAATTCTCTTTATAGAGATCTTTTACATCCTTTGTTAGGTAAATTCCCAAATATTTCATTATCTTTGGCACAACTGTAAAGGGAATATAGTCCTTGACTGCTTTTTCGGCTTGACTATTATTGGTATATATGAAAGCTACTGATTTGTGAGTATTGATTTTGTATCCTAAGACTCTACTGTATTCCTTGCTCACTTCTAAGAGTTTTGTGGTTGAGCCCCTAGGTTTTCCAGGTATAAAATCATATCATCTGTGAAGAGTGAAAATTTGATCTCCTTTGACCCTATTTGTATACCCTTGATTGCCTTCTCTTGCCTGATTGAAATGACTAAGACTTCCATTACAATGTGAAAAAGCAGTGGAGACAATGGGCAACCTTACCTGGTTCCTGATCTGAGTGGAAATGTTTTCATTTTACTCCATTCAATATGATATTGGCTGTGGGTTTGCTGTAGATGGCCTGTATCAGTTTAAGATAAGTCCCTTCTATACCTGTTTTCTTAAGGTGTGCTGATCATTAAAGGATGATGGATATTGTCAAAGCTTTTATTTTTGCATCTATTGAGAGAATCATATGGTCTTTGTTTTTAGTTTGTTTATGTGATGTATTATATTTATAGATTTATATATATTGAACCAACCTTGAGATGCTGGGATAAAACCCACTTGGTCATGTTGTATAATTCATTTGATGTATTGTTAGATGCTGTTTGCTAGGATCTTATGGAATATTTTTTCATCTATGTTCATTAAAGATATTGGTCTACAGTTTTCTTTTCTTGTTGGATCTTTTCCTGGTTTGGGGATCAGGGTGATGTTTGCTTCATAGAACGTATTCCTTATTTTTCTATGTTTTGGAAAAGGTTAAGTAATATAGGTACTAGTTCCTCTTTAAAGGTTTGGTAGAATTATAATGTGAAGTCATCTGGTCCCCGACTCAACTTTTTGGGGAGATTTCATATAGTTGATTTTATTTCAGTACCTGATATACATATGTTCAGTGTTTCCAATTCTTTCTGATTAAGTCTAGGAAGTTGGCATGCTTCCAAGTATTGGTCAATTTCTTTCAGATTTTCATATTTCTGAGAAAAAAGATTTTTTGTAGTATTCATTGAGTGTTTTTTGAATTTCTAAGGTGTCTCTTATTTTTGCTTTTGTCATTTATGATTGATGATGCTATGGTCTTTAATTTTCTATTTTTGATTAGGTTGGCCAAAGGTTTATCAATTTTGTTGAATTTCTCAAAAAAACAACTTTTTGATTCATTGATCTTTTGAATAATTCTTTTGTTTTTTATTTCATTTAATTCTGCTCTAATTTTAGTTATCTCTTTTCTTCTGCTGGGTTTGAGGTTGAAATGTTCTTCCTTTTCCAGTTGCTTAAGATGGCCCATTAAGGTATTGACTTCCTCTCTGTTGTCTTGAGGAAGGCTTGCGACGCTGTAGTATCCCACAGGTTCTAATAAATCGTGTCTTCATTATTGTTTTATTCCAAAAATGTGGTAAGTTCCTTCTTAATCTAATCAATGACCCAGCTATCATTCAGCACAAGGTTATTTAGTTTCCATGTCTTTGTATGAGTATGCAGATACCTGTTATTAGTGAGTTCAACTTTTATTGCATGATGATCAGAGAAAATACAAGGAATAATTTCTATACTTTTAAATTTGCTGAGGTTAGACTTGTGACCTAAGATATAATCAATTTTGGAGTATGTTGCATGGGCTGATGAGAAGAATGTGTATTCAGTTCTGTTAGGATGAATTTTTCTGTAGATGTGTGTTAAATTCAATTGTTGTATGGTGAAGTTTAAGTCCAAAATTTCTTTGCTTAGTTTCTTATTGGAGGATGTATCCAATACTGCCAAAGGGGTGTTAAAATCTCCAACTATTATGGTGCTGGAAGATATTAAATTGCTCTTGTCTGTTAGCATCTCCCTTAAAAATTGAGGAGCATTCTGGTTGGGTGCATACATGTTAATAATTGACATCTCATCATGTTGAGTGTTTCCCTTAACAAATACGAAGTGACCATCCTTGTCTTTCCTTACTTTTGTTGGTTTAAAGCCTATTGTATCTGCAAATGAAACTGTCACTCCTGCTTTTTTTGGATTTCTGTTTGCCTATATTACAGATGCCCATTCCTTCATCCTGAGTCTATATTTATCCTTTAAGGTAAGATGAGATTCTTCTATGCAGCAGATATCTGGCCTGAGTTTTTGTATGTAGTCAGCCAACCTGTACCTCTTAAGAGGACAGTTTAAGCCATTCACATTAACTGAGAGCTTTGATAAGCCTGGTAGTATTTTGGGTGTCAAGTTTTTCAAAAGTCCAGTGGATATTTTGAATCTTTTCACCATTGTGGAATTTGGGTTTTGGTCAAGAATTTCAGAGTGAGTTTACTTTGGTGGTAGAGCATTGTGCTGGTCATTATAGAGGATGGATCCGAGGATATCCTGAAGAGCTATTTTGGTTATGGCAAATTTCTTCAACATGTGTATGTCATTAAAGTATTCAACTTCTCTGTCATAAATGAAGCTCAATTTAGCTGGATACAGGATCCTGGGCTGAAAGTTGTTTTGTTTTAGGAGATTGAAGGTCAATGACCTTCTTCTTCTGGTTTGAAAAGTTTCAGCAGAAAGATCTTCAGCCATTCTAATATTCTTCTCTTTGTAAGTTATTATTTTCTTACTTCTGGCTGCTTTTCTCCTTCCATATTAACTTTGGCAAAGTTAATTATGATGTGTCTAGAAGATGCTTTATTTGGGTTGAGTCATTCTGGGGTTCTGAAACTGTCTGCTATATGAATTTCAGTATCTCTTTCAATGCTTGGGAAATTCTCCTCAATTATCTCTTGGAGTAAGTATCTGTCCCTTTCGGACCATCCTCTTCTCTTTTCAGGATTCCTATGAGGCAAATCTTTGCTCTTTTGGAGTGGTCCCACAATTCTCTCAGGGAATGATCTGTTTTTGCTCTCCACTTCTCTTCCTCTTTGAGCATTTTGGAGCGTTCAAAAGCTTTGTCTTCAGTGTCAGAGATCCTTTCTTCTGCCTGCTCCATACTGTTACTGAGTGATTCTACTGTATTTCTCAGATCTTTGAGGGCTGTAAGTTCTTGCCTTAATATAGCAAAATCTTTGGTGATTTTGTCTTTGAATTCATTGAATTCTTGAGACAACTTTTGAATTGCTCCTTGAATTTCTAATTCCAACTTTGCCTCCATTCTGTTAATCTTATTTGTAATCCAAATTCTGAATTCGATTTCTGAAA
>CAUYRH010154537.1:0-24140 GCA_963574655.1 Perodicticus potto
CTCTTGGGAGCAGCTGAATTTCTGGTTTACATTCATTCAGGAGAGCTTAATCCTAGTTGATCATTTTAAAAGTACTGTGAAATAAAAGAAAAGAAAATATGGACTAATTCTCACATAAATTGGATTTAATTTTGACCAAGGTACATTACCTGAACAATAATTTTTAATTAAATTTATCAATATGTTGTTTAGGATATTGCATCCTCATTTATAAGTGAAATATGTTTATAATTTCCCTTTATAATAATATATTTTTTCCAATTTTAATATCAGGTATATCCAGATGAAGTAGAATGATTTTGAAGTATTTCTTTTTCTATTGTTTACAAGATTTGGCATGATCTGTTTTTTGAAATTATCTTCTATTTTTATTTATAAATATTAGTTGTCTATTTTTTGAGACCCTTGGGAAAAAAAAAAGAAGTTAACTGATGACTCCATACTGAACCTCAGAGTCAAAGAATTCTATGATAGAAATATTTTTATCTGACAATGTGACTATTACTTTTTTTGCATTATTATTATTATTAATTATTCTATAAAAAATTTTTTTAAAGTACTGCAAAATAGAACATTTTCTTTAATATCTGATTTGATAGCCCTCATCCTTTTTCTCTTCATCTTTAAATTTCCAACCGATTAATTTTATTTAAAGTCAAATAACTTATTTTCTATGGAAGAATTTATTCAACCTGGCTTCTTGTGTAGTGTTTTCTTTATGTAAAAAGCCTTTCACTCCAGCTATGTTAAAGCTTTGTTTCTCCTTTTCTTTTCTTTGCTTTTATAAACAATCTTAGAGACTCCCAAATAAATTCTTTATGCAAAATCATCCAGCAATATCATCAGTTCTCTATAAACCTATTCCCATATGGGTTTAATATGCTTTTAAAAAATATATAAATGTACAATAATCACAATATGCAATCCTATTTTTATGTTTTTTTCTTCGAATATAATTAGACAGCAGGAATCATTTTTAGATAGCATTTGTTCAAAAAACAATTAGTAATCACCTGCTATTTGCATGTGACTTTTTTAGGCACTTTAGTAAAAACAAAAACACATGACCACTATCCTCAAGGATAATTGAATTACAAATTAGTCATTAACAGAGGAGTTAAAGTTCCTCTAAGTTATAGTGAATTTAATGGACTCTTAAGGATTAAGATTGGTGGGTCCACACTTACAGTGCATCTTAGAAGGGTACAGGTGAAACTTACTAAATACAGAATATAAATGTCTGTACACAATAACTAAGAAAATGCCACGAAAGCTATGGTAACCAGTTCGATGAAAAGATTTGAAACTGTATATAAAACCAGCACATTGTACCCCATGATTGCATTTATGTACACAACAATGATTTCATTAAAAAAAATAATTAAGACTTATAAAGACAATTAATCACCTTCATCCTTACGTTTTTAATCCATTAGACTTCTAAAGTCATCTGTACTTCTTTGCTTCCGCACACATTTGCCCTCTCAGTTTAGCCCCCTTAAAGGCCTCCAACCCCTTCTCCATTGCTACAAAGATCTGCTTGTCATCCTTAAAAATATCTAAACACACACGTGCCCAACCAGACAGACTGGTGACATGACACACTCACGCTTTCCAAACTGAGGTGTTTTAGCATCCTGATTCTACAATCGTTTTCATGTTGCTAATTGGATTTGCAGCCTCCAGAGCAGCTATTCAGAACTATCACCGTCTGGCTCATATCCACGGCCTGCTCACCCCTGTCCTCAAACTGCCTCCTCCAGCCACACACAGGAACGAGAGTCTATGAGGGTACCCTTGCTCTGCCCCCGCACCCAGTCAGGATCTCTGGTGTCTTCACAGCCCCCTCCTGTCCCCAAGCACACATCAGTAAATTTCTCTAGACTGGCACTCTGTCCTTCCTTCCTCTCCTGAGAGCCAGGTTGGCCCCTGGTAAATTAAAAAGATTGCACTCTCCCTCAGCATTGCTCCACACATTTTTATTTTTCTAGTCAGCTTCTACTCTTTGGGGCAGTTGTTCAAAACATGTACCCCACCCTCTGCCCACCTTACTCTTGAGCTTAGTAAATAACTCAGACTCCATTGAGAAAATGGCAGCCACGTAAAAGGAAATTCAGCACTTCCTCAGTGTATTTGTATACGTACACACACACAGAAACTCAACTATTTTGGTGCCTATATTTTGCTAAACGTCAGAGAGAAAGACGGGGCTCCTTCCTGTCAAGGCTAATGTCTCTCCTAGAATAAGAATCACATCTCCGCCCACCTTATAAGGAATCAGCATCCTTTTCTGCTATGTCCAAACTCCCCCTCTCTACTAGCTCCTCTCCTCCCGCCTCAAATGTTTTCAGATAAGCCATCTTCCATGCTTCCCAGCCCCCTCTCCACAGAAAACACCAACTAAAAATTCCTCGTCTTGATCCTAAATCTTTTTCAAACGTTTACTGTATTCCCCCTCTTTTCATGACCAATTTCGACAACAGCACTTTGGACATCTTTCTTGCCTTTGTTCTATGAGTTATTCTTTGACTTCTGCTCCCACTTCACACCTCCTGTGATCATTTAGATGAGCAGTAGCTTCCTAACGGCTCAATCCTGACCTGTTGATTCCATTCTTCCTCACAAACCCACCCTCCCTTTACTTGCATGATATCATTTTCTCCCGACTTTTCCTTTAAGTCTCTGACACTATTTTCCTCTCTCGCTCTTGTTTTCCTACTCTTCACTTGCCTCTTCCAAGCTGGATTCCTCAGGATTTGCTCCTCTTCCAAACATCCTCTCTGAAGGGCAAGAAAGTCTGACACTGATGTTCTAGAGAGAGCTTTCCGACATGGCTTCTTAATCCCCTCAAAAATAATTATTAACGCTTAGCTTTTAAAAAAATCACCAGCTATAATCCTCCTGCCTATAAAGCAAAATGGTTTTATCCAGATATTCCATGAATGAAAATGAGAATGTTAGCTTAACCACATCACAATGTCTCTGCATAGCCTTGGTGATCTGACCTGACTGCGTGGTGATAATCTGTGGCTTACTCCTCCATCTTCCTGTCTGGGAGCCAAGGCTTCCCTTTTTAATAGTTGACAGGTCATATCTATGAGATGCCCTATGCATTCCTTTAAATCAACAAATCCAAAACTGATCTCAGTTTATTCTCTCCCCAAACTGTTCATGACCTTTTATAATCCTCTCTTGGTTAACAGCACCAAGAGAAGCCCAGCCACCCCATTCAGAACTCAAAACCCATCTCTGATTTTTCATTCTTTCTCTTTTCTCACAAAGTTCATTAAATTCATCAGTTATGCTTTCCTTTAAAAAAAATATTGTTCAGGGGCAGCACCTGTGGCTCAAAGGTGTAAGGCATGGGCCCCATATACCGGAGTTGGTGGGTTCAAACCCAGCCCCGGCCCAAAACTGCAAAAATAAATAAATAAACAAATAAATAAAAATTTTAAAAAATTTTTCAAATTTGCTCCAACTTTCTATCTCCAGTACATTGTTAGAATTTAAAGTCCTCATCATTTTTGGATATTCCTAACTGGTGTCTTAATGTAACTTGACTGTTCTCCAGTCCCTGCTCCCAGTGACTGCCAGAGGTATCTTTCTAAGAACAAAAACTCTCTTGTTGCTTAAAAGCTGTTGCCAGTTTCCTACAGCCTATGAGAAAAGGTTCAGCTCATCTTTTCAGACCATCACTTGCCACTTCCTGATGAGCATTCTGAAATCTAACCTCACCAAACTATGCACAATGCTCTGAACAAGTGCAAACTTAATGGCTCCTTGTGTTTGCAGATGCCCTTATTTCTTCCTATCTGTGTCTATCTAATGAATATCTAATTAGCTCAGTATTCCTATCACACATTAGATACACTCCCAAGATTAAATGTCTCATACACTATTGCAGTAAGTCTTTAAATGTCTTCTCTTTCTTCTGCTAAAGTTGTTTTTCGTTGGATACCAAGTGCATAGCAGAGTGCTGACATTTGGCACTCAGGAAATTTTAATGATGAAATAGACACAATCACTGCACACGTTTGGATAGTATATTTCCTGATTACATTCCTTGGAAGAAAGAGGTGAATGTGTGTGACTGAATTGGAAGAGCAATCCTTTGTGTGGTGGTACTGGTGTCTTGACATGCCAAAAATCAGTACTTTTAACCAGATTCTCATATAATTGCTCCATTCAGTTAGGATTAGCCTCACCTTTTTCTCTAATATTTCATCACCAAGGTCAATCACTGAAAATTCAACTTCCTTATAAAGATTCTCTGAGCAACACAATCACAAGTGAAAAGATACAGGCAAAGGAACAATAGAATTGTTTGGAAATATTCAACCAAATGCCCAAGTTCAAAAGAACAACTCCACAGGGAAGGCCTAGCCTGTCTGCAAACTCTTGCTATTGCTATAGCTGCTGGCCCTGCAGCCACCACGGCCAATCAGCCTCAGACTGACCGCAAACACTTCCCACTTCTCCACTGCTTTCATCCTCCTTTGGGGGTCCTGAAATTTCCCTGTGCCCCTGAAGGAATGTTTCTCAGTAAATCCCACAAGCCAGAGGTTCCTGGAGTCTTCTCTCCTCAATCTCACCATGCCAGCTTACAAAGAAACTGTCTAATAACTTACCCAACACAAATAGTTCACTAATTTTAATGTTTAAAAAGTTACAAGGAATAAACCTTGTTTCATCAAGATTTTGCAACCGCTTTATTTTTCAAGGCTGCAAAATAGTCTTGATCAACTGTTTTTCCCCAATAAGGTTCTACTTTAAGACCTCCATATGCTCAGTTTTAATAATCTGCTTCCAAAACCAGGAACCATTCCAAAAATGAGTTATGGAAATATTGTGCTTCTTATTAAAAACAACATGAAAAGAAATATCTGAAGCCCAGGTATCAATTTGTAAAACACACAGTGACAGGTCCATGGGAAAGGTTTTGTATGAAGAATTACTGCTTAAAATCACTTTTACTGAGGCAGTTTAACTCGTTTCACTAGAAGTGAAAATTGCTATGACAAATATGTCACTATGGAGGTCAAATGGTAATTTGCACATGCTAAACAGCTCAGCAGGAAATTACACGTGACCCTTGAAATCACTAGCATTCCCACCAGAAATCATTCTGGAAGACACGTCGGTCACATGGATTGTGTTAGGGATCAAGCTCTTTCAAACACATGTTCTACCCTCCCCCTCAGGAGGAAGAAATTGAAAGGTATGTAGGGAGGTAAGATCAAGGTGTTTGAAGTTGGAGAAATGGTGTAATTTAGCATAGAGAAAAGAGAACGCAAGAAAAGTATCATCCAAGACCAGTTTAAAAAAAAATTCTCCCTTAACTTACTTGAATCTTCTACTACTATTTTACCACTTGATGTTAGTTAAATGCAGTTATATTTACATGTTTTCTTATCATGGAAAATATGATATGGAAAAAGAGGACATATTCTTGAGATAATTAAAATGTCATCTTGCAAGGAGTTTTATGTTGTCTTAGCAGAGTCTCTTCACTTGCATATTTCTTCTACAAACAGTCCAATGGGAATTAGTCATCTTGGTATTGAGCTGATGTAAATGGGTGTGCAGTAGAAAAGGAATGACATTATCAGTGTCCTTTCTTCTGAATTTATCAGTTGAAGAAGTGCTAATACTATTAGTGACCACAGTTAAACAGAAGATTGTGAACACTATGATAAATTTGCCCTAAAGTACCAATGAAATTTCTTTCTTCCAATGGAAAAGCCTTGCGAAAAGTTTCTGAGCGCAAAAAGTTCAGAAAGAAAACATACTTTTTCTTTTGATAAGAACTACATGTATAACTCTCTCATCCTAAAAAAGGTCTTACTCCTCTCATTTTCCCTTTCTTTTCCGTAGTCTTGGATAAAGTTTTCTACTTCTAGAAATATAACCATCCACTGATTTGTTCTTAGCTGAGCACATATTTTGTACTAGGGATTATGCTGTGTTGCTGGATAGTTCTGGCCAAGATATGCATTTCCTCTTCTCAAGAAGTCTTTGGTGTAAACGGAAGTGCAAATGAAGGTGAGGAGTACAGAAAGAGGGAAACTTTAAGTTGCTACGGGATTACCAAACAATCCCGTTGAGTGATCAGGAAGACTTCCTGGAGAAAAAAACATCTTAGATAAAACCCGTAGAGTATAAGGGTAGAAGTAGAGACAGCAAAATACCTCTGGCCCAGAAAATACAATCTACAATGGCCTTGAAGATTGTGTCTCAGACACACCCTAGCTGAATCAAGAAAACTATATCCGATACACCTGAAGTATGGAGCTCCTGGAAAATCTGCTAAGAAATAAGGCTGGATTGGGTTGAGATAGTGGAGGACCTTTAAACCTCTGAAAGATTTTCGGGGGAAGTGGGCATCAATTTTACATGTAAAATATCATCTTGACTATATTGTAGATGAGGACCAGCTGAGTTTAGAGGTGTAGAGGACATTAGAAGACTGTTTCAGTGATCAGGGGAGGGATGACTATAGTCTGGACGAGAAATATGGCAGTAGGCAGCTCTCAACACGTGTGTCATGACCGGAGGGCAATAGGGGGAGGGATGTGAGTGGAGAGTCATCTTAATGTACACGCTATAAAAACCACAGTACTGGGAATACGAAGGGAGAGACGTAAAGGACCAATAACTGAGAACTGAAGAAATCCAAACTGAACTGGTAGTTAAAGGAGTCTTCAAGAGAGATAAGGAGAAATAATAGAAAATTAGGAAGACTTTGAAATTTCAAAAAGAAAAGTATTTAAAAAGAATGCATGGTCTGTTATCCAATTTTCCTTAAAAAACAAATAAAACGCAGTCTAAGAATTGTTTGCTAGATTTAATAATAGAGACATAGAACTGTGAGCTTGGCAAAACATATTCAGTAATCCTACAACACAGCCAACTTTGGGGGGTTCAAGTATTAGTACAGGCAGGACACAGGTGTGAAGGCAGTGGGGTGTATGACTCACTGAATAACTGTAACCACCAATCAGAGAAGAGAGATGTCCAGGTGGGCAGGCTCTTGGGGGAGGAAGGTTTGTATATAATTTCTTTTCTACATGCGAAATATTTGAACTATGAACACTAATCATTAGGGAGAGACTAAAGTGAAAAGATAGAAAGGGGATCCTTAAGGAGACAACCAGAATGCACTAGACACAGGAGAGGGATGAATCACAGATGGAAGAAAGTATTACCACATTGGAAGATGGTGCTTACTTGACAGCGTTCTTTAGGATGACCCACATTTTCTCTTAGAAGTTAGACAAGATTATCCCTTGAGAACAGGGGAGAAAGGATGATCAGAGATTCAAAGAACACATAGAAGGGTTGAAAGCACCAGTATGGAAAGCAGCAGGGAGAGCCAACTAACAATTCCTGGAAATGCTGCTAGGCCTTGTTGAAGGGAAGTTGATTTTGGAGACGAGGAGTATACAGTGACACTTGCTTTGACTTCCTTTGATTTTCACAAGCCATGAAACTGTATTGATCTAGAATTGGCCCCATTAGATTTATTTAGCACTGAAACTTTTCAGAAAAGGCAAAATAGAAGAATAGGGAGGGGGGAAAAGACAGGTGTGAATATTGACAGAACATCTACATCAGGCTGGGAAGGATGTGAAGACAGAAGCAGACTTGGTCACAGGGGTGAGTGGAAGAGACAAAAGATCAGAAGTTCCCAGTCTCCCAGAAATTGTGTGGCAGAAAAAAGTAAATGGCAGAATGGGTTGCATAAAACTTCAACATTATAGAGTGGGATGTTTCAATTCAATATTTCAGAAGAAGTTCTTGTTCAGAAGAACAAGATCCAGTGTGCAGCAATAGAAGAGAATAGCTACGCCGTGCAAAGATAAAGGTCACAGTGACATCAATGACAAAGAATGGAAGGCCTGGGTCACTGGACAAGCAGCTCATCCAAGTGGATATTGAAGCTCCCTAAGATGATGACAGGACTGGGGATTGAGAGAAATCAGTAATTAGGTGATAAAATCTTCACTGAAAGAGGGAGGAACATTCTGGAAGTTGTTTTTAGTGATTCTATAGTCATAGAAAAAAAAAGGGATCATTTCAACTGATATTCTACTCCATCAGGATGTTATGGTGGACGAGGCTCATCACTTTCATCCTGTAAAAAAACTTTAACTCAATAACATTTGCTACTTCAAACATGTTTTGGTGTTATTAGTCACTTTTTGAACTCTGAGTTAAAATGCCATTGTAAATTTCCCTTTCAGATTAATTCTTTGAGTCCCATCTAATTAGTCATGTCTAACCACTGAATACAGATGAGAATCTAATAAAATAGCAAAACTTAAATAATAAAACAATGTGTTCCTTACAGGCCCTTGCTCCCTGTTAATGATGATGATAAAGAATGCTGTCTACGAAGAAATCAAATTTAATCCAAATTATGTCATTCACAATCCCAACCACTTGTCTTCATTGATCATTGCTCTCTCTACACACTACTTCATTGATCATGGTCTCAATAGACCATTTGTGGAGAAATGACCGGTACCAGAAAAGTAAATCTTACACCTTCCAAGATCTACCCCTTTACATTCCATTGTCAGTAGTAATATTTAAATAGTGTGGTTAAGTCACCCCTTTTATCTGCAACAGAAGATGAGGCCTATAATTTAGCCTTTTCTTAATATCTTATGACATCATTTGTGCATCCACTATTCAATTATTTTTAAGCCCTTTAGACTCTGAGGTGGTGTTTCTCAAACCTTTCTAGGAATGGCTTGTATTGTTTATGAAGTACAGATTCCTGGGTCCTGTCCCAGGCACACTGAATCATGAACTCCAAGAGAAGAAATAGAGAAGCAAAAGTTTTAACAATCCGCACAGATGATTCTCATTACCAGGGAAGTTTAAGAAACAACTTTAAGATGTATAGCCTTCGATCGCACATGAAATAGATTCAAATTATTATACAATTGTGAGTTAAGAGCTTTTCTGCCAACTTTTCTAAGTCCCAACTATCACTTCGTTTACTGATGTTGCTGTCTCAAATAGTATTTTTCTTCACATCATACCATGTCAATTATTGCAATTTAGACACTGAGATAATCCAGGTTGTAAGTGAGATAAGAATATGTAGCCTCTGGTGATCAGGGATCATAATCATGAGTAAAACTGCAGCACTTTTACAGTTTTTGGCCAGGGCCAGGCTTGAACCCACCACCCCCAGTATATGGGGCTGGTGCCCTACTCCTTTGAACCACAGGTGCCGCCCAAACTGCAGCACTTTTAATTTAAAGATTTCAAAGTATCTTTCAAGATGTTATTCACTTCTTGATGTGTTTGGTAATTGCCCAGATAATTGTCACATAACTTATTCCAAATAAGCAGAAGTTTCCAGTTGGACAATGCACCCCAGTTTGATCTGGTTTTGTCTGGTTTTGGTATTTTACCAAATGTTCTAATTCCCACCCATATTTTTGGCATTGCTTGGGTATTGATTAAATTATACTTTTCAAGTTATCTCAGGAATAAATTATATTTGGGGCTGTATCTAATTTGTTTGACAGAGAGAAAAAAGGTTAAAGAATTTATTTATATGTATAAATTTCCCAGAGACAACGTTAAATATGGTTTCCTAATCTAATGACTGAATTTCACAAACAGGCCAATCTTTTCTATTAAAGTTACTAGTCTTCAATATCTAACCTGGGTGAACTGTTGAAAACAGGGAAAAAGATAAGTAGCTTAGAAGGCTGGAAGGTGGACCTGTTTCATTGGCTGTAAAAACTGAGATCTCAGGTTCTTTGGAGAAGCACCCTTTCAGCAGTTGGTGAATAAGGGCACACTTCCCTGATTGTGGACGACTACTATGAGTTGAATTAGTAGTTAGTGACCTTGAACAACAGTGAGCTGATGTGATGTTGCTATAATCTTGGCATAGCCTTGTCTCAGAGGTTTGCACCCCATGTTTTCAACCAGGGTCTATGTTCTCTTGAAGACTTGTTTAAAGATCCCTTGTCATCCATTTTGCTTGAAAAGAGAAGCTGAGGAGTCTTCTTGAACTGTAATTAAAGTCTCAAAGTAGTTGGCTTTCTCAAACGCTGAGCCTCACCCTCCTCCAAGTTGTTTGTGTTAGCTTAACAGGGCCACTGCAACCTGCTCCCCTCTTCCTTGCTGTGCTATTGAAGACCCTTTGAGCCAACCATCTGCTCTTCAATTAAACTAGCAAGTGTTTCTTTTCAATCATTTATTGTGGGCGTCTTTTTGTTTCCAAGTAACTGTTGGTAAAATTTCATGAATTAATTGGGAAAATGAACTAAAGAAAAGACAAGATTTCACTTGCAAGATGGAAAACTTA
Source organism: Perodicticus potto (assembly GCA_963574655.1). Lineage (NCBI taxonomy): Eukaryota > Metazoa > Chordata > Mammalia > Primates > Lorisidae > Perodicticus > Perodicticus potto. The sequence goes on from CAUYRH010154537.1 coordinate 10,337, forward strand.
GGAAAGCAAGGTATGACAAGACCACATGGCCCTGTGTTTTCCCAAACCCTATAATTTAGCCACTTTCCAATGACAATCTAAGAACAATTGCAATGGTTCTGGCCATAAGTAAGCATGATGCAAGATTTACTAATAAATTGGACTGCTTTATAATTACCCGTGAAATAACAACACTTGACCCTGATTTATTTTGTGGGTTGCCTTTTTCTCTCCAAACATTTTGAAGTTAATTTTTTTTCTTAAAACCAGATGTTTTAACATTTCAAAGAAGATGGATGGAATGCAAACGCAAGACCAAAACTGTTTCAGCTTTGCATTTGTTATTATTGTTAAAGAAAAGGGCCACAGCTCTCTGCAAACTGGAAACAAGCCAAAATTCTAATTTAGATGACAGTGGCCATCTTGAAATTTTCTAAACATACAAACAGCTTTGTTTCCATTTTCCACAAGCACAGAAGCCAGGAAACATGAAAACTAAATGAGACAATAAAAGAATCCTTCGCCTTTGAAGTTCAATGGGATGTAATGACAGTACCTGTTACTTCAGTTTATGGCACAAGGAAGGGTCTCACTGTTTCAAATATGAACTTAATGAAGGTAAGATTTAGCTAGCAATAAAATCTAGCAGCCCATGTTTATTTTCGCTGATGTTTTGACAGACAGTTTTGTGTCTGGGTCTGTGACTGGCCTCTGACAACACAAGGAATTTACAAAACCTGGGAACTGGGATCTGAGAAGTTTCCAAGAGCCTTCTCCAAAGTGCCAAAGGTGAGGGGCTCCTGTTCTGTTCTCTTGATTGTAGCCAGCTGGTTGCAGAAAAGCAGCCTCTCAGTCCACTCTAGGGCCAGAGCTCTGGAGGTGGTGGTTCCAAATGGGTAAGAACAGGGAGAGGGAGGTAAGAGATAAGATAGAAAGGCATGACCCGTGCTGATAAGGGCAGTGATGATAATAAGGACGGCTGACAGAGTGTGACATGTGGAAATGGGAGTCCAGTGTAAGGCAGAACAGAACAAGCCCTTTCCTGAATAACGATTGCTTGGTAATCGCTGCTCACTTGATTAGATCACTGCATTAGTGCCTCATTTGACTTTATTTATTTATTTGAAACCGATGCCTCTGCTAGCTAACCAAGTCCGTGGGAGAAGTGGATGGACAGCACTTTCCCGATAGCATTAGCGCAGCATCGGGCCATAATCACCGGTCCCTCACCGGCGGAGAGCCCCTCAAGGCGCCCAGGATTCCGCACAGCATAGCTGCCTGGAGAAATAAAGGCAAGGCTCATAAAACCAGGCAGCGCTTTCCTGTTGTTGCCATAGAATCATTGTTTGCAAAAACTACCTGGAGAGAAAATGGCCCTCAGAGGGGGGTGTTTATGATTATTTTATGCAAAATGAATGTTGAGGTGGAATAGAGAAAGGCTTGATTTTTGCAAATCACCTTGCATAGATGAGGCATGTGATGAAACATCACAAATCAGTCATATATTGATCTTGTGTATTCTGAGTAGACAAAATACAGTGGCTGGTACACAGGCAGCAGTAAGCTGGCCAGAAAATGCCTGGAGAAGAGAATCACAGAGCAGGAGTCTTTCTCTTAGTCATTCAGCAAATATTTGAGTGCTAATTAGGTGTCAGGCACTCTGCTGTATATTCCCATGGTGAGTAAACAGAGTTCCCAGCCTCGTGAACTCACACTACCGTGGAAAGACCCGTGTCAACAGAGCAGGACAAGTGTGATGAGGATGACAAAAGAGATGAATGGAGAGAGTGTCATGGGGACTGACCAAGCGGAGAGGGGGGTGGAGGCTGAGCAGGGCAAGGAAGAAGCTGAGTAGCAGAGGAAGAGGCACAGAAAGGCTTCCAAGGAGGGAGCAGGCCGTGCAGCAGCGCTGTGCTGGGAGGCAGCTCCGAGATGGAAGGGACCAGAAGGAAGCCGGAGTGGGTGGAGAGCAGGGAGCAGGCAGGGTGCCCTCAGAGACGAGTGAGCAGAGCTGGGAAGGGGCTGTGAGCGCTGATCGGGGCTCAGCCCCAAGAGCAACAGGAAGCCACTGACATGTTTTAACCATAATGAGAAAATCCCAGGAAGTATGATTCAGCATTGCTGCCCCTGTTCACAATTCCCCCACCTCCCTTTTTGGGGGGAATCATGGCATTCATAATTTCAGATACTCTTTGCTTTTATTTAAAGTCTCCATTTAATACATTTAGTGGAGACTTTCAGCCAGTGAGCCTGAAGCAGAGCTAATTTCTCCTTTTGCCCAGCGCATCGAGAAAATGTCTAAACAAGACTTCTAAAACCAAAGGTAGTACATTTTTCAAGATTTTTCTTAGTAAAAACCAAGGAAATAAAAGTGACTATTTGGTGGAGTTTCCTGCATGATACTTTTACCATTTCTCCCAAGCCATTTTTAAATTGTGGAGAGAGGCTAAGCTTTCCTCTCTTACGCTGATAGTAAAAGCAAATATTTACGAGACAGGCTGTCCAGGAAAGAACTAGATCCACATATAATCTGTTTTTATTGCAGTATCTGCTGCTCAGTTTTTTAAGCAGTTGCTGGCCAAATGTAATTCGAACTCAGACCCAAAATTTTGTGCCTTTTTGTTGAAGGGAACAGAATATTTTGCTTAAATATGTCAAGGAAACTGTTGAGAGTCATTGGGGGTTTTTGGTTGGGTGGTTTTTGTTTTTGTTTTTGTTTGTTTTTTGGCAATTTGGAATCTCATTGCGAAACAATATACAGAAGGATGTAGCAAAACAAGAATTCTACTGTTGTAGAAGCTCTAAATCAGAGACATCAAAGTTTGCATTTCCCATCCTGAGTAGGTGGCACAGACGTGAATCCCACTGGGAAATAACGAGATGTGTGTACATGTGAACCTCCTGCGTATCTTTTTGAAAACATATCCCCAAGAGAAAATGACATAAAACAACGTGCAATTAAACTTTATTTGATGCCAGATGAGAAACAAATGTTTTAGAAACTGTAATTTTTAATAAAATAATTATTTGCTTTGCATGTGCAGACCAGCAGTGTCTTATACCCCACCAGTTCCTCAGCCAACATTTATTTCTGAAGTAATTCCATAAAGGCTGAGATTTTAATTGGATTTTTTTCCTTTATTTGTATATTTACTGTGTAAGATTTGTTTTTCCTAAGGAATAAATTATTTCAGCTCAGTTTTAGAACTCACAGCACATACTGTATAGATCATTATGTGACTAAATGCTGGCTTTATAGACATGTCATTAGAAAAAAGTAGCCTACTTCACAATCTATTATATGTAAATAGTTCATAAATTTTTCCAACACCAAAGAGTGGTTCCTTTTCCAAACAGTACAGCAGTTGTTCCCAAGTGCTACAACCCAGGGCGCAATTTTCATGGCAACATTTTTTAAGGATCTCTGTCTACAAGATAATAGACGTATCTTATAGGACATAATTCATTAATCAGAAAAAAGCACAATGATAAGGAAACTCTACTCCAGTAACGGTTGTAGCAGAATGTATGTTTTGTAACCACAAAAGCTCATGCACTCTTCCGAAAATCAGCAGTACAAGTGCATTTACAACAGACTAGTTATTCATTCCAAAGGGAATGTTTGGCTCGTCTGTGACTGTGTGAGCCCCGCAGTCCCACTCGGGGTCCACGGCCAGTGAAGTGGGAGCCCCATTCCAGTATAAGATGAAAGGTTTCACGAATATTTCTAACTGGATGTGTTAGACATAAATTGTCTGTATAAACATTTACATACACGTAATCATATTTATGTCACTTTGCAAATTAAAAAATTGTTCCATGATTTTATTTAATTTTCACAACAAACCAATGAGATTGTCACTCCTGCTGTCATATTAACACCGGGGACACTGGCTCAGGTAGGTAGCACAACTTGCCCAAGGGAACTGAGAAAACTATCATTAAACTGAAAACTATTACTGTGAAACTGAAAACTATTATTGCTAAACTGGAAATTATTATTTAATAATTATTAAAATCATTATTAAATTGAAACCTTGTCGGCTTATTTTTAATGGCTGGTTTAGCGTGTGTGTATCATGTCACATTTCAGGAAAGACCACAGTGTGGCAAAGTCTAACAAATTTGACAGTGAGTTGTTTGGTTTTTATTAACTTTTCCTGCACATGGAGCCATGTATATATGTGTTTGAAGGAATTTTAAATTAAATATTTGAAAATGAATATAGCCATCCTAATAATAAAATTTTAATGGGGGTCAGAAGGGTTGTTTTTTTTTTTCAGTGTTACCCATTCATAGCCAGTCAAAAGCGGGTCCTTAAAATCTCCTCCAAAAAGGGTGAAGACACAGCCATTAAATTTTGATATTTCATAATTAAAACCGAAGCATGAATCTATACAAAACTGACTTTCTTTCACTTGGTTCAGGGTAACAAAGAAAGAAATTGCTATCAGGTACAATATCTACAGGTTTTGAATGACTGTCCTCTCTAAATTATTCTAAAGATGAAGAACAGGTAATGTGGAATTTAAATGCAGCGGTAGAGACATCCTATGAAAGCATCAGTGTGGGTTCGTGGAAAGGGCCATGACACTGTCAGTTACCTTCTTAAACTTGAGCTACCAAATGCAATTGTGACAAAATGTAATGTTCTTAAAGAATTTCCTTAAACATTTTATTTTGTTTATTTAACAAACACATACTATGCCTCTATTGTCTCCCAGTGAGGGACACAGGATTCATTCAGATACTCTGACAAACTAGTAGAACGAACAATATACACTTCCACTTAGGCAGAAATTTACTGAAAAAAAAAAAAAAAGCTACATTGGACCATGGAGGAAAGATAGAATCTAAGTGGCGTATCTGGGGAGAAAACATATTTCTGACACAGTGAATGTGATGAGAAAGAAAGACAGTGAGCTTAGGCAGAGCGAGTCCATTTGAGCAGCAGGTACATGAAAGGTAATCTGAGTCTTCAGGTTAGGGGAGTACATGTGGGCCAGAGCTTCAAGGATCTTGAACGCCAAGCTGCAATTTGACCTTATTTGTAGGTAAGAGAGACCATTAAAGTTTCTCCTACAGAATTCAGAAATACAATATATTAACATGGACAGATTATACAGGATGAATAAGGAAAGAGAAGTGGAAGATGTGAGTCCCAGTTGGGAAATCCAAAACGGAATTAACCAAATCCGGGAGATGGTGAGAGTAGGAACAGAAAGGGTCAGATACTGAAGGTGCTGGGCAAAGAGCCGACAGGTCACCGAGACTCCTGATGACACGGGTTGAATGGGAGTAGAGGAGCAGAACGAGGGTGAAGCAAGAGGGTAGGAGTGACCCAGAGAGTGGAGGAAGCAGAAAGAGTCTAGAAAAGGCAGAATGCTGGGGCTTTGAGAAAATGGAAAGAAACACAGAGAATAAGTTTGAGAAATATTTAGCTTGAGATGCAAACATCCAGACTTGTCATCTAGATAGAAAAGCCCAATAGGCAGCTGGAAATTCAGGTCAGGAAAGTACGAGAATGGTCAGGCTTGCATATAGATTTGGGAGCCTTTGAAAGGAAATCAGATGGCTGAGAGCAAAGGAAAAATAGAATGTGGTTGTATTGGGGAATGTTCTCCAAATTTCAAAGTTTGTGTCAACCGTTAGGACTTTGCGAAGTGCTTTTAAAGACAATGTTCCAGGACTATTTCCATCTGTATAAGTTTTGTTTCATTGACAGATACACACACACGTGTGTAATACATCTCCGTATATATCTCCTTAACCAATATTTTGAGTATTGATTTTATATATTTATTCCTTTATATATAAAATAATAAACAAGTATGGTGATATATAAATGCTATTAAAATAACCCAAGGATTTAAGAATTGTGAGGTTCAAAAAATGACATTTTGCATGGAAACTCTTGTAGCAAAAGAGACAAGAAGCTGGAAGCAGTTTCTGCAATACATCACTTGACAGGAAGTCAAGTTATCAGAGCGAAGTCTTCTAGGTAACAATCTTATAACCATACATGGTGTATGTCCTAGTTACCACACAGATACGGCAGGTCCATTAAGGCTTCTTATCAGCTGTATATTGGTGTAATTTAGAGAGTTTGATAGCACGAACCTGTACTGCAAAGCCTCCAGACAATGCCCTGTTATCAGTCATCTAACCTTTGAGTTTAAGCAGCCACAGCGAGTAGGCTTTCTCCTGTTCTTAACCAGAGGACATCTTTCTAAACCAGTTAGCTGAAGCTACTAATTCAATTCCCTTTGAATATTATTTTCCTTAACTGTACACCTTAAAAGCATATCAAGCTTCAAAGTTAAGACAATACAGCCATATTATTTGGCCACCGTTAGACACAGTCAGTGTATAACTTGATTCAATCCATAGCAATGATGTGATAGAATAAGCACAGTCTCCACGGCAATCTCTCAGCTATGTAAACTGATCACATTTATCCTGCAGCCCTCACACAGGGATTTTCACAAATGGTCACGTTTTCATATGTTCAGTCTCCACCACTGACATGTCTTTACACAATGCCGAATTAACACTGCTACGATTTTCCGACTCATTGCCTACGAGAACGAACTATCTGAATATTTACTGAAAGGCTGTGGCAAGGATGGAGAGTTCCAGGCCAAATCAGTAGAGGGGAGAGAGGCAAAAGCCATACGGGAAAAACAAGGTAAATATGATGCTAAACAAAATACTTGGAAGGAGTTCGAAGGATTTTTAAATAATAGTGTCAGAGACCAGCGGTAAGATGCGTATGCGTTGGTTTGATGGGAAAGTGATTCAAGTTGGAAAGCCTGGAATGAGTCAGGGAAAGTGAGAGTCCCTGGTATCTGGTTTATATTAGTAGTTATTCTCATGACCCAGCAGGATGCTGTGGCACAGGTGGGCTTCCCAGGATTAAAAACCCAGGCACAGAATGACTAAAACAGAAAGGTCGATTTCACCTCTAAGCCAACAATAATTCTCAGCTGAAACTTAAATGACTAATTTTATTCACGTATTCTAACCATGGAAGATCCACTGAGTCAAGCTGTATCGTGCCTGCTACTACTTTTGTAATTGGTTTATATAAATATTAACTTCTTTTACCCATCACATGCCATACTACTCTAGCAGAAGTCTGAGGGAAGGGTGACTGTTGTAAAGAAATTAAGTTCTTCCTCAGATATTTCTGGGATCTAATGCTTTTTGGACTTCCTGATACAAAATTCTTATTTTTTCTCCTGAGTAAGGAGCAGTCATCCCCATCATCACCACGGCTCCCTCTCCTGCTTCCACCGCACCATCCAAATGTCAAGGGAACTTCTCCTAAGTGTGCCATCGTGGTCTGAGAAAAGAGGAACAAAGACCCTCCACTGTTACATCCTCCACTCTCCCAGGCTGTACTTAATGCAAAATCTCCCATTCCTCAGCTACCTCTGTCTCTAGGCTTTTAGCAGCAATCCTTGAGAAAGGCACAAACAAGAAAACTTCAGGAACCACTAGCAATTTCTAGTGCCTTTTCCCAGAGGCCTCTATCTGACTGGTGTTTTATAGCACCTTGAACCTTTCTTTAATTGACTGGATAATGGACAGTGTTACATTGCTCTCTGCAATTACAAGTAACAATTCCCAAACTGTGTTCTTAAAGGTCACACCCTACTCCCTGCCCAGAGCTAGAAGTATTGCTGCCTCCATATTTATTTTATACATGAATTTAATATATGATAATAATTGAATAAATGTATAGACAACTACAATTGTCATGCAATTCTCTGCTTTTAAGAAATGCATACCAGAATACCCACGTCACCAGATGGGTGACCTTATAACTTTCAATCTACACGTTGATGCCGTGGAGGCCACTCGACCCCCAGGTTGACATGTGTTGACTATTTGCAGATTATTGGTTTATGGTGGTATTTGGGGTTTTTAAGAGTATTTGTCATATATTAAAGATTTATACTACCTGATCCCAAATCCCATTTGCCATGAATTATAATTCAAAAGGGATAGTATTAAGCAAACAAAGGGTAATATGGTCTTAAAATTGTGTCTAAATAAAACACAAACTAGTAAAAAAAAAATAGTGTTTCAAAATTAAGATGATTAATCTCTGTTTTTCCTTTTTTTTTTTTTTTGGACAGACTGATAATGATTCTTGGAGCAGTTAATCTAAGATCATCCAAATTTTGCAAAACATACAGTTCCTATCTTTTTCTTTTGTTACACAGTATCTATGTAAAACATGGTTTTATATTACATAAAACAATAATAAGTTTATATTACAAGCAATAATAAGTTTATATTACAACAAGCAATAATAAGTGAATATGCTATTGAATGGTTTTTTAAAATCGTGTCCTAATAAAATATTTTTTAATTTTACTTAACCTTGAAAACTTTCTCATTATTAATGAAATAAAATGAATTATGTGATTTGTGGTGCTGCAAAGTTAAACACACATGTGGGCAAGTTTTGATCATTTTTTTGCAGCTTTCAAATCAGATATGCTATCATGTTTGAGTTTTCCTTTCTCAAGGTATGTAATATATCTTATAACATTCTGCTGGCTTCTATTAATACGTGTAGGAACAACACACTGAGAGTCCCCAAAATATCTATGCAAATTAACCTGTAATAAAGATCTCTAGATACATTCATTCTATAGACGTTTCCTGAAATAATGAATCTTTGCACATACTTTCTTTTAGTTTTTCAATATTTTCTGCACACAGAATAATGTCATTCCAGCCTTTCCAGCTTTCTTTTATATTTTACCTTTTAATATTTATTGACGGTGAGGCCATTGTATTGGGGAAATGTGTGTGGGGTGTGTATGTGTGCGCCTGTGCGCGCATGTGATCGTCCCAATTCCCCTCTATAAAGTTAACATCACATTTTTAACTTAGGTTGAGACATCTTGTTTTCTTTTAAAAATTTATAATCAGAAAACTGCTTACTTTTTTTCCCATTTACCTTCCCCTTTCCCAGGCCTACGGATGTTTTTCTTCGTCTGTCATGATTACTCAGTTAGTTCCAGAACATATCTGAGAGAATTTGCCATCAAAAGGGTTCACGTGCACATTTTTTCTTTATCTAAAATGTCATTCTTTTTAGTCTCTATCATGCGCAAGGTGTTACCTAGAAAAGGATTTTACTCAAATTATCCAAAGCCTTGTTCATTTATCAAACCACTGTCCACACTTCACAAAATGAATAGCAAATGGCTCCCATTCATTTTGAACTGATAACTTGGACTAAAAGTCATAGACATCAGTTCCCACACTCCACTACCAAATCCTGATGGAGAGTTGTTCTAATGTTCACAGGAAGCCATAAATTGTAGAATAAATTTAGCTCTGTTGACTCGTAATTTTTAATGGAATAATGTAAGACTTACACAGTTCTATTCTCCCAAAGGACCTTAAGGTATCCAAAATCCTTAACAAGGAAAATGTATTTTCCCCTGATTTGAAAGGCGTAGTGCCACCAGATATTAGTAGCTGTATTTCTGAGAGAGAGGTGATGATGATGATGAGTTATAAATTGGAGAAAGTTGATAAAGTACAGTATAGTTGCAACAACTTGCCTAAGTTTTTTTAAATTTTATTTTGACAACTTTCCTCTAAATACATAACAGAGTAAATTTACAAAAAAATAACATCCTGCTCCAGAAAATCCTCAAGATATAACCTTGCTTATATCGTTGGAGATAACAGGCGAGGGTATACACATCTGAAGAGAATTTATTATTTGTATACTCAAAAAGTTCATCAAAAAGGCCACCTAGTTCCCTTGCTAAAAACCTTGAGTTCCTCTTTTCCCTACTCTCAATTCTACCCTGTAAGTGGTAGTTACACCTTTGCGTCTGTTGCCATCATTTCACTCTCAAGATTTCATGTCTGTCCTCTCCCTCTTCCCTAGTAAGGACCCTCCTCATGTTTCTTAACCTCCCAACAGATTCCCCGTTACCAGCCTCTACCTCATCTTTTCTACTGATACAAGAATGATTTTCCTAAGACAAAATTCTGATTATGTCACTCCAAGTTAAAAATTTTCAGTAGTTTCTACTTGCCTATAGACCGATATGAATCTCCTTAGAAAGGAGGAGCAGCGCCCTCACCAACCCAGGCGTGGCACCTGTCCAGACTGACATCCCCCAGACTCTCTCCCTTCCACACCCACTTCCTTCTTCTTCTGGAGATGCGTGATACACTCTTCTGTATTTTGCATGAAACATAATCATCCCTCTCAAAATTGCTGTATTTGATAAATTACTTATTTGTTCATCCTTCCACTGTCATATTTATTGAATTGTATATGACTGTTCACTTCCCCTCAGGAGAAAGACTTCTTTAAAGTTCCAAAGTCTGTCTAAATAACCTTCCAGTGATATCGCTTAGTTTATTCAATAAATGGAAGATGAAATCCATGTTGGAGAACTAAGATGTTTTTGTGCATCAGAAAACTGGTCTTTGAAATTCTCATTCCCTTCTCCTCTCTCACCTGAACTCTCTCTTCACCTGTCCTGAAACATGGTCCTAGAACCATACCCCATTATCGCCAAGCTTTAACTCACCTGCCATTGCTAGCTGGATATTACCCTCAAGGTTCCAAAGTAGAACAAAGTTTCCTTTATTTTTCCCAGGGATTCCTTTCACTGTAAAATTACACGCTGCACCTTGACCAATTATTTGTGTTGTCTCACATTGGTGTTTAAATTTTCTAACTAAACAAAGAAAAAAATAGAATCTTTTTTCCCCAATTGATGTTGTTTTCCAGGCCCAAAAGTGGTCATTTGTAGACAGGCACCTATCGACAAAAACCCTCCATTATAGAGTCACCCATGTTAGAGAAAAAGTTAGGATATTTTTAAAAAGAACTATTTGGCAGGCTTTTTGATGGCAATAAAATGATTAAACAAAATAATAACCATTAGAATATACCCATGCAACTATCCAGTTTTAAGATAATTTAATTTTTATGATTTTCACGGGTGGAGAGACAGACAGAGTGGCTTTGACTTTGACAATTTTACTTATTTCAAGTATTAGGAGTCATATCAATTGATCAATAGCCTAATAGTTTGAGATATCTTGAATTGTTCTATGCACAGCCCAATTAGCCTGTCTATAAAGAGACTGACTCGTTGGCTGTAATGTATATAAAGATAATAATCACCATGTAGTTCATTCCATTTAAGTTAATAACTTCAGTCTATATTTTTAAAGAGCAGAACCACATTTACTTCTGCTGACTTAGAGCAAGACCATCACTCTCTTTTGCCAGATGATTTTGTTTTCAACCCGGGAAGACTTTCCCTTCAGTGGAGAGCTTTTTTAGTCACCAAGATGCTCACTTCACCTCTTTACCTGGGTAAGGGATTTGTCGAACACCCTGTAATTCAGGGTATTGCAAAGTCTTCAGCAAATTCATTTCCTTTTTTATGATATAGTATCTACTCAATCTGTTTAAGGTCAGAGGTTGAATTCTTTCATTTCTCTTTTTGGTCATCGCACACTATGCATATTGTGGTCTTGCCTATGTATTACAGTTTCACAAACACCAAGCCACTTTTCAATTTTTATGAAATGTTCCTCTTTCATAGATAGGGCAGAAATGCCCATAAATGTGAATAAAGAGCTGACTGAAAAATGCAGAAGGTTTTAGTTTGAAGTCTTCATCTTTTTAGAAGCTGAAAGCACTTTGTACCTCATGGATTCTGAAACGTAGTCATTCAAGTTAATTAATGGCCATGGCTGGCTAGCTTCCAGGGTCTGTACCAGCCGGCTCCCCTAGCCCTGCCCCCCAAGCTGACTGTGGTAAAGGCAACCACAAGATGTTATCCACCCCAGGCTCCACACCCTTCCACCATCATAGTTAAAACTATGATCAGCAAACTAAAATTACCATGAAGCTTCTCTTCCTTTCTTGTTTTCCTTTCTTTTTTCTTTTGACATATAAAACTGGGCAAATTTGCATATGCACAAGAGAAATAAACTTCTCCTTTCTTCTGGTTCTATATGTGTTTATATTATGGGTGTTTATATTACAATTCTGGGTTTTTCTTTTACTATGACTGGATTCAACATGAGATTGAAAAAGTAGAAACAATTTAGCTGGGTGAGGGGGTTTGTGCCTATAGTCCCAGCTACTTGGGGGTCTATGCAGGAGAATCCCTAGAGCCCAGAAGTTTGAGGTTGCAGCAAGCTATTATAACACCACTGCACACTAGCTCAGGCAACAAAATAAGACCCTATCTCCAAAATACAAGAAAAAAAATGAGATTGACTAGCTGATATATCATGTCCTTATAAATTATACTAAATTGTAGAGATTATACATAACAGTCATGAGTATAATAGTTTTAACCTTGTAGAGGAATTTCTTGCTAGCTCTCATTTTTTACATCAAAAAGGAAGCAGAATGTCTTGTAAAGACAGATCCTAAAATTTTTCTGCAAAAGTTGTATTTGTCATGCCACTGTCTTTTGTTTTTTTAATGTGTTATAGAATGAGTTTAATTGAACTCTAAATTAACTTAAATGCCATGATTAAATTGTCTTGTAAGACATTTGTAATTGGAGCTCATCCAGGACTAAATACAAAATATCTTAGGTTAAAAATCAATGGAAATGTTTTAGTAAACCTTTCTGTGATCTAGTCATTAAGCAACATATTAATATATACTTCAGAGAAATTTACAAATTAGACTTGTAGTTGAAACAAACAACTACATGACCTAATTCTGTTTTACAAAAGTTGAATAATGGTATTCTGATATTTTATTATAAAGAATAGTTTTGTATAAAAAGTAGAATATTTTTCCATTTATGTAAACAAATATGAACAATATAATTAAAATACTGAGTAACTGGCCAAGATGAATATATATTAAAAGCTGTGTTCCTAAAACAGTAACACAGGGCAGTGTCCAGATGTGCCTCAAAACAAATTACATCTTTTCCTCTTATATTTACATCAAATTTCATTTTTCTTTTCTTTTTTTTTTTTTTTTTTTTGAGACAGAGTCTCACTATGAACTAGAGTGTAGTGGCATCACAGCTCACAGCAACCTCAAACTCTTGGGCTCAAGCAATTCTCTTGCCTCAGTCTCCCACGTAACTGGGACCACAGACACCCACCACAATGCCCCGGCTATTTTTTGTTGTAGTCATTGTCGTTTTAGCAGGCCCGGCCGGGTTCAAACCCACCAGCCCTGGTATATGTGGCCAACACTCTAACCACTGAGCAACAGATGCTTAGCCCAAACTTTATTTTTCAGTTATAGTTCCTGTCATATAAAGGAGACTTTTCCAGAAACTTTATTTTTCAGTTACAGTTCCTGTCATATAAAGGAGACTTATCCAGAGGTGGATAAAAAGATAGTTAATGAATAATTTAGCTACAAAGCCCTTTTTAAAATACCCATTGTATAGAAAAAACAATAAAAAAGAACAACATATTTTGGTCCAAACAGTTTAGAAAAGTATGGGATTAAAAATATTTTTCTCTTTTCTATCAAATCCAAGTGTATTACTTTACATAGAGAGTGATGTCCAAACCAATGATTGTTGTCTTTTCTTTTGCCCAGAATGAATTAAAGGTAGATGTGAACATACTGATTGGTTTAAAATTGTTAGTTCATTGTCTTTTTGACAATGAACACATTGAAAGTTATATTATAGGCCGGGCGTGGTGGCGCACGTCTGTAATCCCAGCGCTGTGGGAGGCCGAGGCGGGTGGATTTCCAGTGCTCACGGTTCGAGACCAGCAAGAGTGAGCCAGAGAAAAGACCCCGTCTCTACCACCAGGAAAAAACCCA
>CAUYRH010154540.1:0-13022 GCA_963574655.1 Perodicticus potto
CATGCGCCTGTCCTCTTCAGAGAAGTTTCTATTCAAGTCCCCTGCCCACCCTGAGATGGGATCACTTGTTCTTTTCTTGCTAATACATTTGAGTTATCTGTGGATTCTGGTTATTAAACCTTTGTCAGAGACATAACCTGCGAACATCTTCTCCCCTTCTGAGGGCTGTCTGTTTGCTTTATGTAGTATGTTCTTGGCTGTGCAGAAGCTTTTTAGTTTTATCATATCCTAGTAATGTATTTTTGCTGTTGCTTCAATTGCCTGGTGGGGGGGTCCTCCTCATGAATAATTCTCCCAGGCCAATTTCTTCAAGTGTTTTCCCTGCTCTTTCTTCTAACATTTTTATAGTTTCATGTCTTAAGTTTAAATTTTTTATCCAGTGAGAGTCTATCTTTGTTAATGGTGAAAGGTATGGGTCAGGTTTCAGTCTTCTACAGGTCACCAGCTAGTTCACTCAGCACCATTTGTTAAATAGGGAGTCTTTTCCCCACTGAATGTTCTTGATTGGCTTGTTGAAGATCAAATGACAGTAAGTAGCTGGGTTCATCTCTTGGTTCTCTATTCTGTTCCATACGTCTACCTTTCTGTTTTTGTGCCACTACCATGCTGTTTCGATCACTATCAATTTATAGTATAGCCTGAAGTCTGGCAGCATAATTCCTCCTGATTTGTTTTTATTTCTGAGTAATGACTTGGCTAATTGATTTTTGTTCTGATTCCATATAAAATGAAGTATTATTTTTTCTAGGTCTTTAAAGTATGACAGTGGTGCTTTAATAGGGATTGCATTAAAATTGTATATCACTTTGGGTAGTATGGACATTTTAACAATGTTGATTCTTCCCAGCCTTGAGCATGGTATGTTTTTCCATTTGTTGACATCTTCTGCTATTTCTTTTCTCAGAGTTTCATAGTTCTCTTTGTAGAGATCTTTCATGTCCTTCATTAGGTAAACTAGCAAATATTTCATCTTCTTTGGCACTACTGAAAAGGAATAGAGTCCTTGACTGTTTTTTCAGCATGACTATTGTTGGTATACATAAAGGCTACAGATTTGTGAGTGTTGATTTTGTAACCTGAGATGCTGCTGTATTCCTTGATCACTTCTAAGACTTTTGTAGTTGAATCCCTGGGTTTTCAAGATACACAATCATATCATCTGTGAAGAGTGAGAGTTTGATCTCTGTTCCTATTTGGATACCCCTGATTGCCTTCTCTTGCCTGATTGTGATGGCAAGGACTTCCATTACAATGTTAAAAAACAGTGGAGACAATGGGCAACTGTGCCTGGTTCCTTATCAGAGTGGAAATGATTTCAATTTAACTCCATTCAATACAATATTGGTGTGGGTTTGCTGTAGATGGCCTCTATCCATTTAAGAAATGTCCCTTCTATACCTATTTTTTTAAGTGTTCTGATCATAAAATGATGCTGAATATTATCAAAAGATTTTTCTGCATCAATTGAGAGAATAATATGGTCTTTCTTTTTTATTTTGTTTATGTGATGTAATATATTTATAGATTTATGGATATTGAACCATACTTGAGACCCTGGGATAAAACCAACTTGGTCATGGTGTATAATTTGTTTGATGTGATGCTGGCTTCTGTTTGCTAGGATCTTGCTGGATATTTTTACATCTACATTCATTAAAAATATTGGTCTACAATTTTCTTTTCTTGTTGGGTCTTTTCCTGGTTTGGGGATCAGGGTAATTTTGCTTCATAAAATGTGTTTGGAAGTAATCCTTCTTCTTCTATGCTCTGGAAAAGGTTATGCAATATGGGTAATAGTTCCTCTTTAGAAATCTGATGTGAAGCAATCTGGTCCCAGACTCTTCTTTTTTGGGAGATTTTGTATAGTTGATGCTATTTCAGTACTTGGTATGTCTAGGAACGTGAAATGATTCCAAGTCAATGTCTTTCAGATTTTCATATTTCTGAGAGTAGAGTTTTTTGTTGTATTCATTAAGAATTTTTTGAATTTCTGGTTTGTCTGTTGTTATTTCACTTTTGTCATTTCTGATTGATTAAATTAGGGATTTTAATTTTCTATTTCTGGTTAGGCTAGCCAAGGGTTTATCAATTTTGTTAAACTTTTCAAAAAAACAACTTTTTGATTCATTGATCTTTTGAATAATTCTTTTGTTTTAGATTCCATTTAATTCAGCTCTAATTTTGGTTATTTCTTTTCTTCTGCTGGGTTTGGGGTTGGAATGTTCTTCCTTTTCCAGTTGCTTGAGATGTTCCATTAAGTTGTTGACTTCCTCTCTTTCCATCCTCTTAAGGAAGGCTTGCAGCACTATAAATTTCCCTCTTAGGACTGCCTTTTAAGTATCCCACAGGTTCTGATAGTTCATGTTTTCATTATCATTCTGTTCCCAAAACTTGGTAATTTCCTTCTTAATCTCATCTTTTGACCCAGCTATTTTTCAACATAAGGTTATTTAGTTTCCATGTCTTTGCATGAGTATGCAGATTCCTGCTGTTGGTAAGTTCAACTTTTATTCCGTGACGATCTCAGAAAATACATGGAATAATTTTTATTCTTTTAAATTTTCTGAGGTTAGCCTTGTGACCTAAAATGTGATCAATTTTGGAGGATGTTCCATGGGCTGATGAGAAAAATGTATATTCGATTTTGTTAGGATGAAATATTCTATAGATGTCTATTAAATTCAATTATTGTATGGTGAAGTTTAAGTCCAAAATTTCTTTGTTTAGTTCCTTCTTGGAGGATCTATCCAACACTGCCAAAGGGGTGTTAAAATCTCTAACTATTATGGTTCTGAAAGATATCAAATTGTTCATGTCTGTTAGGGTCTTGGTTATAAATTAAGGAGCATTTTGGTTAGGTGCATAAATGTTAATAATTGATATCTCATCATGTTGAGTGTTTCCCTTAACAAATATGAAGTGACCATCATTGTCTTTCCTTACTTTTGTTAGTTTAAAGCCTAATGTATCTGAAAATAAAATTTCAACCCCTGCTTTTTCTGTTTTCTATTTGTCTGGATTATAGATGTCCATCCCTTCACCCTGAGTGTATATTTATCCTTTAAGATAAAATGAGATTCTTGTATGCAGTAGATATCTGGCCTGAGTTTTTGTATCCAGTCAGCCAACCTGTGCTTCTTTAGTGAGCAATTTAAACCATTCACGTTAACTGAGAGTATTGATAAGTCTGGTGATATTTTGGGTGCCAAGCTTTTAAAAAGACCAGTAGACATTTTTAATGCTTTTGCCACTGTGGAAGTTGAGTTTTGATCAATAATTTCTGAGTAAGTTTACTTTGGTGGTAGAGCATTGTGGTGGTCATTATGGAGGATGCATCTGAGAATATCTTGAAGACCTGGTTTAGTTATGATAAATTTCTTCAACGTGTAAATGTCATTAAAGTATTTGACTTCTACATCATAAATGAAACTCAGTTTAGCTCGATACAGAATCCTGGGATGAAAGTTCTTTTGTTTTAGGAGATTGAAAGTTGATGACAATCCTCTTCTGGCTTGAAATGTTTCAACAGAAAGATCTGCAGTCATTCTAATGTTTTTCCCCTTGTAGGTTGTGATTTTCTTATATCTGGCTGCCAGATTTTCTCTTTCATATTAACTTTGGTGAAGTTAATTACACTGTGTCTAGGGGATGCTTTATTTCATTTGAGTTGTCCTGAATTTCTGAAACTGTCTGCTATCTGAATTTCAGAATCTCTTCCCGGTTGGAAAGTTTTCCTCTAAAATCTGTTGGAGTAGAGCATCTGTGCCTTTCAGATCATTCTCATCACCTTCACGAATTCCAATAAGGCAAACATTTGCTTTTTCGGAGTGGTCTCACAACTCTCTCAGGGAGAGAGAGTCCCTGTCTTTGGTCTCCATTTCTCTTCATGTTTGAGTGTTTCAGAGTGTTCAAAAGCTTTGTCTTCAATGTCCAAGATCCTTTCTTCTGCCTGATCCATTCTATTACTTAGGGATTCTACTGTATTTCTCAGGTCTTTGAGGCATGCAAATTCTTGCCTCAATTTGTCAAAATCTTTGGTGATTTGATCTTTGAATTCATTGAATTCTTGAGATAACATTTGAATTGCTCCTTGAACTTCCAATTCAAATTTTACTTTAATTCTGCTAATCTTATTTGCTATCCAAATTCTGAACTCAATTTCTGACATCTCAGCCATTTGTTAATGAATGGGATCTTCTGTTGTATCTCCTTTGTTGTACTTTGGGGGAGTCGATCTACTCTGGTTATTCGTGTTGCCCAAGCTTTCCCACTGATTCTGCCCCATGGTTATTTTTCACCATTTGTTTACAGAGGCTGATAAGGTGGAATTAAATTGAGGGTTCCTGGGAATATAGTTAACCAGCCCTTTACCAGAGTGCTGGGACTGGTGACAGCAGCTTTTCGCCTAGGCTTTATCAAAGTTCCATTCAGTACTGTAGTCTGAGACTCTGGAGACCCACTTGGTATGATAGGACTAGGTGGGTCTGTCTTATATTTAGCTAAACTCTGACCAATCCTAGTGGCTCAGTGACTTTGGGTTGAAATCTCAGCTGTGGAGGAATACAAGCAATTAAGACACTCTACCCCTCACTGGCAATAACTGGGAGAGGAGAATCAGACCCTCCCTCTACAGCACAACCAGGGTATAACCTTGGAGAGTCCCTGGGTGATTGGCCCAGATCAAGAGTTCCAAATCAATTGTCCCAGTCAGCACAAACACAGATCATGTGGGAAAGTTCTAAAGGTCTCTAGCAATTGGACAGCAGGGGTCCACTGGCAGCTCAAGTGTGACTTACTCTGGTGACCTCCAGAGTCAGAAAGGCCCACCCAGCAAAAGAATTATTCCAGGGGTCTGGTGACTCTTTTCCCACTTTGTATCACCATCACCCCCAGTCACTGGTTACCCCACAGGGCTGCAGTACAGTTCTCTCTAATACTCAAATACACCAGTTATTTGCACCTAAGTCAAAGAGGAGATAATGTCCCCCCAACCAGGCTGTCTCACTGTGTAACCTGCAGTCAGGAGGAGTTCACGCCTGATTCCCTCTGGTGATCACTGGAAACTGGGGAGCATTCCACCTGTGTCTATACCCAGCTGGGGGTTACTGTGGAGAACTGTGGTTCTCTCCCTCAGAGACCACACCTCTGCCTTGGCCACACTCCACTTCTAGAACCCCTACAGGTCAGGTCAGTTTCCCTTGTGTTCCACAGAATTGGGGAGTTGTCTCTTCCAAATTGACCCCAGTGGGAGGGACTGTAGGGCCTGCTGTCAGGGGTGGTGCTGCCACTGTCAAGCGTGGTGCCGCTGGTCTCAGGTACTGTTGCACGCAGGTTGCAGGAGCCAGGTGGGGAGCTGAAGGGTGGAGCCACTGACCACTGGCTGTGGGTTGCAGGAGCCAGGCGGAGAGTCAGAGAGTGAAGCCAGCTTCCAGCCATTGGCAGAAGGTCACAGAAGCTGGGCAGGGAGCCAGGGAGCTGGTGGGTGGTGCCCCACAGGTAGCAGAAGTGGGCAGTGTGCTGGTGGGTGCAACTGCAATCCCCAGTAGTCTGTGGTGAGGTACCAGGCTATGCTCTTTCCAACACATGGCAAGTCTTTCTCCCCTTGAGACTCCCCGTCTCTATTAAAGTTATAGTTTTAGCACAACTGCCCCCAGCCCATGCAAAAATCTGCCAGACACTCCAGAATCTGCAGGGGGCAGACAAGGAGAATTTTTCCTTTTTAAATGCTACCCAATTTGTTCCAGAACACCAGGAGAGAGGGAGGGGTGGATTGGGAGTTCAGGAAGGTAGGGAGAATATCAGATAACTTTTGTCCCAGGCAAGAGACTGCCTGGGCTTACAGCAGTATTTCTCTGTGGAGGGAGTCCCAGCCCTCAGTCATTCTCTCCCTTTTGGTGAAACAAAAGGTCCTCTGTTCTCTACTCACCTGAAGTCATTCTCCTGGGGAAGGGGAAGGAGAAGGATCCTCATCCTGTTGGGGATGGGTTTTGTACCTGAAACTTGTTTCCTTGGAGTCCCAGCTTGCCTCAGCAGGAGTGATGTGAACCCATCAATCTTCTCTCTCAGCTCAGCTCTTGATCTTCTGCTTTATTGGGTTGGTTCTGGCCATTATTTCTCCCTGTAGACAGGAGCCTCTGCTGAAAGCTGGCTTCAGTCGGCCATCTTGCCTCTTCCCTGTGATACTCTCTTTTTCCTTTTTAAATGCTAATTTAAAAATGCCAATTTGTTCAGAACCCGCTGAGTTTCACAGACAATGATAATGTTTATCAACATCCAACTATTGTTTCCTGATGGGTTTGGGTTTGAGCTAATTATTGCTAGATGCAACAGTCCCTCATCTTATACTGGAGGAAGACCAGTTCCTTGGCTGGGCAGAGTAATTTTTAGCTGATTCTTTAGCTCATGATTCAGACAACAGAAATTTTTCTGTTAAAGGCAATAATAAAATTCCTAGACTCTGATTTCAAAGATGTGAATCAATTTCCCAGCTCCCTCAACTCCTAGCTTTCTGACTCTGAACAAATCTCTTTAACAATAGGATCCTCCTTTTCATTTATAGAATGGCAATAATGATCAGCATTATTGTCATTATCAACCCATCTTGGAATATTATAAGACAGATTACATAAAATGACATTGGCATGTATATGACAATAATAATAACCAACATGTATATATTTCTTATAGTATTGTAAGCTAATTTAACTCTAATAACAATTGTATGAGTTAGGAACTACCTAATATTATCCCTATTTTATAGATGAGAAAATCGAGGAACAGACAGGTTAAGTTGCTTGCCCAAGTTCTCACAGCTAGTAAATGGTAAAGCTGAGATTCCAACTCAGCCTGAGTTCTTAACTATTCCACTCCTCTGCCTTTCAATAAATGCAATAAATTCAAGGTGTTGGAATTACAGCATAAATATTTAATGACCTACTATACATGCTAGAATAAACCAAGAAATTACACTATAGATCAGGAATTAAAAATATAAATACCAATCTACTCTTGCTTAATTTTAGCTACTGTTTATATTGCATCATAGTGCAGCCCCAAGCAGAGCTCTCCTTGTCTCTCTTCTTGGAGTCTGAAACTTGTCAAACTATGAGGCTTAGACTATGCTTCTGGCTCTTTGAAAGAATATCCCAGCTCCCTGGAATAACTTCATGCTTCATCACAGCCCACTCGTTCTGGGTATACTGCTTGAAATCTAAAACTTTTATATGATTGAAATTAATATTTTAATAATTTCCTTTTATCAGAGTCTAAGACCTTCTTTATGCCAAGACCTGAGTTCCATCAATTCAAGTGAATTTCTCACACAATTTTAAGGACATTTAGAGCTTTTTTGTTAAAAGCCTTGGCTTTGAACCCCAATATTCTGATTTGAGGGGGCTCCCAGGGACAGAGAGAACCCCTGTGGCTTCCCAGTTTCTGGGTCTAGTTGCTCTGTGTGGTCCACCAGCTACCCTGCTCTTGGGCTCTGAGTGACGCTTCCCTGCTCCTCGAGCCTTACAGTTAAGAAGTAAGACTTTGGCAGGTGGGAAGGGAGGTAAAGTATCACCAAGTAAAGGCCTATCACAAAGACCAACCAGTCCAAGGGCGGAGATTATGGTAAGAAGAAGGCACAAATCATATGATTTAAACACAAGACAAATGAAGGCCTTCATGGCACGGGTAGATAAACGCCAAGTTTTTTTTTTTGGCATTTTGGCTTTGGAAAAGTCTTGGTTGCCAGGCTGAGGAATTTAAACATTTTTTCCTATTGGTGGTGGGAAGCCAGAAATATTCATGAGCAGCAAGTACTGGGATCCAATAAACACTCTAGGAAGCTCCCTCTCTGCAGCAGAGTGGAGGAGGGAGCAGAAGCAGGCGCCTGGCTTTCACAGAAGTCCAAGAGAGAGGGGCTATCTGAACTCACATCCAGCAATGAGGACAGAAAGTAGGAGATGGTTCCAGAGATATTCATCAGTACTATTCCACAGCCTGAGCCTGAGGCAGTGATGTCATTGACTAAGGAATGGAACAGAGGAGAGAGCCTATGCTAACATCTGTGGTTAAATCCTAACATGGTAGGGATGTAACAAGTTCTCATCACTGAAATTTTTATGTTCATCCCCTTCTCAGAGCTTTTCTCTAAAAGGTCAAATGGTTTCTACTCTTAACATCTTTTTTTTTTTTTTTTTGAGACAGAGTCTCAAACTGTTGCCCTGGGTAGAGTGCTGTGGCATCACAGCTCATAGCAACCTCCAACTCTCAGGCTTAAGCAATTCTCTTGCCTCAGCCTCCCACGTAGCTGGGACTGCAGGCGCCCACCACAATGCCTGGCTATTTTTTGGTTGTAGTTGTCATTGTTGTTTGTTGTTTGGCGGGCTGGGCTGGATTTGAACCCACCAGCCCCAGTGTATGTGGCTGGCGCCCTAGCCACTTGAGCTACAGGCGCTGAGCCAACATCTTTTTATTTTCCTTTCCATTTCAGTGAGTGATAAATTTTGAGAGAACTGTACCTCTGTCTTTTACCTATCAAAGAACCCATGGGTGGTTGCCAGTCATCTAATTCTTAAAAATTACTATGCTTTCACTGTGCCCTTCAAATAATTGACTTTATGCACATTTCTGTATATTGTTCTGCTGTTCAAGTTAACTATTGCACTGAATAAGTGATGGTTCCTAGACTTCAGAAAAGTTGTAGTTTCTTACCTTTCCCTGTACACTCGTCTGTGCCCCGCATTCTGCTTTGTCATGAGGAAAACTAAATAAATATCAAATTGATTGATAACTTGGCTCTGCCAAAAATCCCTGGCAGATGGATATTTACTCTCATCCCCTTTTGATCTTTGGAAAGATTAATCTAAACATTAGTGGCCTAAGCATGTAAATTTGCCTTGGGCAAATAATCTCTTAGAGATAGGCAAGATGGAAAGAAAACAATAGGCAATAAACAAGTTGGCCCTGTTTGGGTGTGGGAAGGACGTTTCCATCTGAGACAAGTAAAAAGGAAAGTACTAAAGGAGGGACTGGAAGCTGAAGGGATGGATTCTCTGGAGGACTGGGAGCGAGAATGAAGCCACAGAGTGATGCGATCACAGAGTGGTCCAGCCGGAGGATCCGGAGAGAGCATCTCATCTAATACCTTTTTATACAGATAGGAAACTTGGGCAACTGGCCCCAAGGGATGCTGGGTCTAGGACCCTGTAAGGGTCAAGGAAACAATCTAGATATCATGAGATTAAAGAAAGATCAGCTTTAAACTGATGTCAGTGTAAAGGGTATCATTCACACCTTGGGTTGGAATCCCCTCCTGATATTTCTTTTGTTGGCAAACTTGCTCATCCTTCCAGCTCTGTCTCAGATGCCACCTCTTCTGGGCAGCCTTGTCTGCCTCAGGCTTCACCACTCTTCCCTGGGGCTCTCTGAGCATTTGTGCACACATCCATTATACCCCTTATTGCGTATTACTGTAATTACAGTTTTATGAGAGCACCCCACGAGGTCCCTGTATGCAAAGATTATATGACATTTGCCCTCTTCTCCGGCCCCAGTATCTGCACAGTCCCTTCTGGCTCCCTGTGAGTGTTGAGGCAATGAGTGAATGAATGAATGAATGAATGAGCCCTCGGAAATGTGTTCCCTCCTCATGAACCATAAGGTCTGAGAAGACCACAAACTCACAGGGTAGAACACAGGTGAACGGAGGTGAGTATCCCAATTTATAGTCAATAGAAAAGACTGGATTTTATAATAATATATGGACCAGGAACATACCTTCCTGTAGATTATTTATGCTAGAAACTCCTTTTGCTTTGGTGAAAAAAATACTGTCACTCTTAATAATGATTATTACCCTGTTGAAAATTGCTACCTACTTCCATGCTAAACTCCCTATTTGCATTTTGTCCTCTTTTTTCTTGTAGCATTATTACTTTCAAACCTACTACCATACCTACTAATTCATTTGGTTCACTGTTTATCCCCATACACTAGAATGTAAACTCCACAAGGACAGAGATTGTCTGTTGTGTTGACTGCTGTGTCCTAAGCACCGAGAACAGTGGCTGACATACGTCCAGCACTCAGTATTTGTTGAATTAATGAATAGTTGGTTGAATGAATAAAGAACTAAATTCCTTCACAGGTGCACACACTCCTTTGTGGTATCTGTGCCAGCTCCCTTTTCAGCTCATCTTGATCCATTCCAGTGATTCTCAATTGGGGGCAAATTTCCCTCCAGAAAATGTTTGGAGATACTTTTATTGTCACAATTTTTGGGGGTGAGGGGAAGGGGGTGGAGCTCAGGGATGTTGCTGGACATAGCACGATGCACAGGATGGCTGTCATCCCAGCAGGAAGTTCTTCAGCCCAAATAGCAAGTGTTGAAATCAAAAATTCTTCCTCTCTTCCATCCCAACAAGGCTGAGTTATTTGTTGTTCCTCAGATATTCTCTCCTTTTCTTCTAAGCTTGCATGTCACATTGCATGGGATTTGTTCCACTTGAAATGCACTTTCTATTTTGTTTATCTGAGGATTGACAGCTCATTCTTCAACCTCAAGTATCACCTTTTTCTAGAAGCCTTCCTGGTCCTTCAAGGTAGAGTGAGTGGCTTTTTCTATTGCCAGGGCCTCTCATTTCTACCTCTATTTTACCATTTAATCACATTACTCTAGTTGTAATTGCCTTTAAATCTATCTTTCTACCCTAAACTGTGAGCCACTATAAAGCAGGGACTATGATTACTCTCAGAATCTGCATTAATAAACACAGATCATAGAAAATAAAAAGTGCTTAATGAAGCCTTGTTGACTGGATAAATAAATCCTTTGGGTAGTGAAGGCATCACAAACTTTCCTCCAGATACCTCTATCCCAAATTATTCTCTCTCATTTCTGAACTACTACTCATTTTTATAATGTATGTTACAAAGGGTATGCAAGGTAATCCGATATTTTCTAGGCTTTTTCCTCCAGACACCGTAACTACTAAGCTCTTGGAACACTTGGGATCACCATTCTTCTTGGTTCTGTCACACAACAGTAGAATGTGGTTGGCCCTAAGGTATGTAACTCAGTAAGACTCTCGGCTTATTGAAACTCAGTAAGACGCTCAGTAAGACCTTAAATAACTCCAACCAAAAACATTTGCAAAAGCAGAGAAAATCAAACTGGTTTATACCCAGTCATGTGGAGAATCCTGCTGGGCAGCTGGGCTCTGGGCCTGCTACGTGGGGAATGGAAATTGTTTCAAGTGTCTATGGCTATGGACCCTCCAGCCATGAAGAATCCCTTAGTTACTTCACTAACTCAGATATGAAATATGCTCTTCTCACATCAGCAGCATCTGTTTAAATATGGACTCCTTATCTCATTCAAATTCACTAAGAAAGGCTCAAACAGAGCTTCCAAATGTAGCATACTCCTCAATTCCACATAAAATAAGTGAAGCACAAGCACAATCCTGGTGCTTACAAAACATTCATTTTTATAATCAACAGAAAGATTCATTATTTGCCTCTGAAACGGGCAAGGGAATTTTGCCAGCAACCAGATGCAAGCAGTTAACAAACATCCACCGAAGGACAGACTTGGTGGAAACTCGCGTGCGAGGGGCTGCGGAGAAAGCCGCGCAGGTGAACCAAACTGGATTTGAAAGTCTGTCTGCTTTTTGTGATATCACATTTCTAGCCACAACCTGTTCATTGCCTAAGCAACCTACTTTCTTCTGTGACAAGATAAATGACTGGCTCTCTTGTCATCATGTAATCATCTTTCTTGGTCCTAGCCTACTCATTTCTCATAACTTCCTAGGGTTACTCTTGGGTTCAGATTTGTTTGGTATGTAGGCTGGTCTGTTGTTGAAGTGTATTAAATATCCTAACTCTTGGTAAATGGTCCCGCTTGCTAAAAGCTCTGGTTAGATGTGCTTGACAATAATAATGTGTTACCTTTTCCTAAACACTCACCTGGGACCAGGTGCGTATAGGCACTTGGAAGGCGTGATCTCATTTAACTCTTACCAAAGTTTGAGGTATGACTCTACTGCTTCGAGGCTATGACACAACGGGCAATTTATGAACTTCTCAGATTGTCACTTTCCTCAACTATGAAAAGGGGCTTAAAACGCGACTTTCAGGGTTGTCACAAGGGGTAAAAGAAATGAGGAATGAATGTTGTCAGCACAGGTTTGGAAGACATTGGACATTTCTTTACTCGTTTGCTATTGCGTCAGATCAAATGTGGGAGGCTGGGGATGGGTCGTCTGCACAGCAGACTGTGAGGCCAAGACTTGCCTGCAGAGGGTTCAGCAGCGCTGGGGAGGGAGTGCAGTGGGAATGGGCAGAGGCAGAAGCTGAACCGCGATGCAGCTGCTGCCCAGCTCCAGCTTGACCCTCAGGGAGCGTTAGAGCAGGGGTGTCCCTCAGAGTCGCTGTGAACTGAACCCTGCTGGCAGTCCCTTGTACTCCCACGTCAACAGGCCAGGGACTGCTGACTGCCTACAGGGAGGGGGCAGAACTTTGGGTGAGGCAGCTCCATGGCACTAAGTGTCGGTCCTCACTCAGCTGTGAGCATCTGTGGGCAGCAGCACCAACAGCAGAGGGGACAGTGGCACTCTGAAGCAGGAATCTGGTGAAGTTCCGCAGAAACCAGTGGTAGAGGAATATTACATTTTATGCTTTAAAAATCACAACAAATGAAAAGATCTCAGACTGTGTGTGAGACCTGCATACTGTACCCCTTGACTGCACTAATGTGCGCAGCTATGATTTAATAATTAAAAAAAAGAGAGAGAGAGAGAGAGAGAGAGAGAGAGAGGCTTAGAGAGGCAATGAGAAAACACACCCAATTGACACCTGACTCCATAGAGGGCCAGATTTTTTAAAAAAAACAAATTTATCCCTCAAGTGGCCCCAGACATCCAAAGAAAACTCCAGAAATTGGCTATAGCCCCAGACCATAACCTGGAGAATCTTCTTAGAACGGCCACTACGGTCTTTTGTAACCGAGATCTGGAGAGAAAGGAGGAAAA